>JAPPVO010007703.1:0-37636 GCA_030407325.1 Camellia japonica | reverse complement strand
GTTTATTAGTCACTGCAACTTTACCTTCTCTTTTACCTTGGTTGCTAGATTAGGTAGGAAAAAAAGGGAAAATATATGTAATTTAAAAATTATATTTATAATTGGGACACTTGAAAAATGCAAACATTATAACATTAAGCTAAGACTAACAAAAACTATTTGACTTTAATAAAGTGACTTTTACATTCCTTTACCCAGTAAAGGAGGAAAACAAAAAAAAAAAAAAATAAAAAAAATAGAAAATGGAAGCCAAACATCAAAGCAAGAGGCTAAATGTCTTCCTTTTGGTGGGTAAATGATTCAAAATTTTTTTATTTTTCTTCTCTCCCATTCCCATAAACCTACCAATAATCATAAAGTAATTATGTGTAATATTCTTATTGGCTACTTAAATTGAACTTGAATTGTTGTGAGAGGGCAATTTATACGCAAATTGGGCCGAGCTGGGTTTTTGGCCATTATGGGCTGAGGTAAAAATGGCCGAGTGAAATGGCCCTGTGGGGGTTACTCCGGTTTGGAGAAATAGCCTCTGAGTAGACCGGTTGAGGGTAGCCCGGTTGCTTGAGGTTTACTTTTACTCCGGCTTGAAGTATGATGTTGGTAGTTCGGTTGAGACACATGATAACCGAGGTGTACCAAGTCCATGAAGGACTTTGGTTTGAAGATAGTTCGGCTCTTTTATGATAAGCTCGGTCCAAGCATGGAAAACCGAGGTAGGAGGGGTGGTAAGTGTCTAATCTGGATGTTACTTCGGTTGTACAGGAGTTCGGCCATAGCAAAGCCATCTCACTTGGCTTAAGCAGTGAGGAGGGTGTTGGAGGATAAGCATTATCTTCCAAGAGTTTGAATCAAGGAGGACTCTACGCAAGGAGGAGTAATCCTAGAAGGACTCTGCACATGGAGGAATAAGAGTCCTACCAGGATTGTGCTACGCGAAACCTATATAAGCTCATTAATATCACCTTTGGAGAGGTAACGCAATTTTGCTTCCTGAATACACAGAGCTTTTGCCTATTTGTCTTGATTACTGACTTAGGCATCGGAGAGGTTTCCGGCAAACACCCGCCGGCCAGCTTACGTTTGTGTTTTCAGGTGACCAAGCGACGTCGTACGGAGAACGCAGACTTGATCAACAGGATTATACGAGAAGGTATATTTCTTTCCCGTACAATTGGCGCCGTCTGTGGGAACTCAGACAAGAACAACCTCTTGATCAAGCTTTTTCTCCCAAAAAATCAATGGCGAACAACGAAGAATTACCTCAGTCCGCCATCGACGGACTAACTCCAGAAGGGGGTGCAAGGCGCGAAGGCCTACCCGTGGTCACTTCCCATGGCGAACCTGGAGCCACACAGACAAAATTCCAGGGGATGCAAGGGACGAAGGCGGAATAACAGCCCTCATCCCTCTCGTTCGCAGAGCCCAGAAAGACAAAGACGCAGAATTGATCCCCAGACTTTGGAGGATCGCGTCAGGGAACAAGACGAATTAATCCGTCGGATGGCAGCAGACATGGAATCTCTGAAACGTCAGGTGAAAGGAAAAGAAGTGGCGACAGGAGAGGGGCGCACAAACAAGACGCCCCTCGCCACTCGGAAAGTCGTGGTAGGAATACTACACCCTCACAAGGGGAGAACAAGAGCCTCAGGACAGGCGACACGCAATCCAGATCTTCCAGAACTCGTCACTCCAGGTCTGAGAGGGCGATGGTCTGAAAGGTCACACACCGGGGAAGCACATACTGGCCCTCGCATACGCACCAGACAAGGTCCAGACAGACAGAATTGCCCAGATCGTCTGACCTACGAACCGTACTAGAAGAGAAAGCACGGTGGAGGGAGGACGCTAGGGCGCGCGATCCACACCGAGTTTCTGCCTTACAGCGGTTGGCTCCTAGGACGCATGGAAGCGTCGAGGTTGGAATGCCAATACCGCGCCCGGCCTACGAGCCAGCGGACAAGGCATTGGCAAGGCTGCAGACCTCACCATTCGTCCCAGCAATAGAGAACGCGCCCCTACCGTCAGGCTTCCTACAGCCCAAATTCACAACATACGAGGGGAAGACGGACCCTTACTCACACTTAAGCCACTTTCGCCAGGTCATGGCTGTATACCGGCGGAATGAGGCCTTGATGTGCATCCTATTCCCTTCAAGCTTGGTGACCTGGCTTGACTTGGTTTGAAAAGCTTCCAGAGGGCAGCATAGCCTCCTGGGCGCAATTGGCGGAGGCGTTTGTAACGCGATTCAGAACAAACACAAAAACCCCGGTGGAGATCGACCAGTTACTCTCCATCGATGGGCGACAAGGAGACCCTGAGGTCATACAACAGTCGCTACTGGGAGACGTTCAACCAGATTGGGGACTGCCCAACTAACCTCGCCATTGCGCAGTACAAAAGAGGCTTCCAGTCGGAAATAGACTAAGGGACTCTATCACCATGACACCACCTCACCATGGAGGCCCTGATGGAGAGAGTGCATCAGCACATCAGGGTAGAAGAGGATGGCGCACGTGCCAAAGCAAAATCTGGCGCGGCCGCAGCTCCAGAAAAGAAGGCCTCAGCAAAGGTCAACGCAGTAGACCGTCCGAACAGAAACGGACGTGGCAAAAGAGACAGTGGTGAAGACCAAGACAAAAGATGGTTGAGAGTCCGCACCGCCATCACCACGGTCTTCAAGAAACCGATCTACCGTATACTTAGCGAAATTCGAGACGAGCCTTTCGTCAAGTGGCCAGCTAAGTTAGGCGAAGCTCAGAAGGACTACGATGACAGATCGAGGTGCACCTTCCATAAAGAAAAGGGGCACCGCACTGAGAATTGCACACTATTGAGGCAGCATTTGGAAGAACTAGTGGCGGCGGGGCACCTGGACAAATACATAGAAGGAGGGGCACAGCCCCCCCAGGACCAGAATATGCCCAATGGAATGCCAACGACGCCCCACCTCAAGGCGTCATCAACGTAATACATGGAGTCTTTGAACCTGAGCGTGTATGCGAGCTCAGAGGTTCAATCAAAAAGGCTGAGCACTTCAGAGAGGTACTAAGTGTCCAACCAGTCGCCAAAAAGGGGAAGATAGAGGCCACAAATGTCATGTCCTTCTCAGACAAAGACTTGGCAAGGATTTATTGCCCTCACAACGATGCCTTGGTCGTCACTCTTCGAGTCAAGGATTTTGACGTCAAGCGGATTCTGATTGACCAAGGTAGCTCGTGTGAAATCATGTATTATGAAACCTTCAAGCAACTAAAGTTGCAGGATAAAGACTTGGCGCCTGCCGTATCTCCCTTTATCGGATTCAACTCCATGCCAGAATGGCCCGTCGGCAAAATTATCCTCCCAGTCAGAGCAGGGAGGTGTCGAAACAGGTGGAGTTTTGGGTGATAAAGGTTCCCTCCACCTACAACGTTATCTTGGGCAGAACATGGCTGCATGCCATGCGCTCGGTGGCGTCCTCCTACCACCAAGTAATGCGATTTCCCAACGACACCGGAATAATTGAAGAAGTATATGGAGACCAGATTATGTCTAAACAATGTTTCGTCACAACGAATGGCAGCCGCGCTGCCAAAGGATATGTTCATTCGGTTGAAGAACCTGAGAGTAATGAACTGTTCGCAGAAGTTGGTAAAGCGGCTGATCAAAAGCAGTGGAGGACTTGGTAGAAGTCAGAATAGATGAGAAAAACCCGGAAAAGTTCTTCTTACTTGGATCGTCGTTGTCTAACACTGAGAGATTGGAAGTCTTGGAATTCTGACCTCCAACATCGAAGTGTTCGCCTGGACCCCATACGACATGCCAGGCATTGATCCCAACTTCATCTGCCATCAACTCAATGTCCACCCTTCTGCTAGACCGGTCATTCAACGCACCGCGAGATCGGCACTCCACCACGCCGAGATAGTGGCAGAAGAGGTGGGTAACTTGTTAGAAGCAGGGCAATCAGAGAGGTCATTACCCAAGATGGATCTCCAACACCGTTGTAGTGCCAAAGAAGAATGGCAAGTGGCGCGTCTGCGTCGACTACAAGACGGTCAACAAAGCGTGCCCAAGGACAGTTTCCCCCTGCCAAGGATAGATCAATTGGTGGACCTAACAGCAGGACACAGCAGGCTTAGCTTCCTTGACGCATACAGAGGCTACCATCAGATAGCCATGCACGAACCAGATCAGGAAGTAACGTCCTTCACCACTCCAAGAGGACTATATTGTTACAAGGTCATGCCCTTTGGCCTAAAGAACGCAGGGGCGACGTTTCAGAGAATGGTTACCAAGATGTTTGAGCCATTGTTAGGCAGAACAATGGAGGCTTACATCGACGACATGGTGGTCAAAAGCAAGGATGCGAATGACCATCTAAAAGACCTAGACGATATGTTCCAGATCCTGAAGAAACACAAGCTGCGCCTTAACGCTTCTAAGTGCGCATTCGGTGTAGGGTCTGGCAAATTTCTGGGTTTCCTGGTAACCAACAGGGGTATTGAGGCAGACCCCTCTCAAATCAAAGCAATTCAGGAGCTAGAAAGGCCTAACTCAGTGAAAGAAGTGCAGCATCTCACCGGCATGGCAGCAGCACTTAACCGATTCATCAGCCGATCCTCAGACAGATTGCGTCCATTCTTTCCAGTCATTAAAAGCTAAGTTTGAGTGGGACGAAGAAGATGCGACCAAGCTCTGGAGAGCTTGAAGGAATACATGTCTTCTCCACCCCTACTTGTCACTCCCATACTTGGAGAGGAACTCTTCCTCTACTTGGCAGTCTCTCAGCACGCGGTAAGTGCAGTGTTGGTCCGAGCAGAAGGAATCCAACACTTCCAATCTTCTATGTCAGCAAGACATTGTTAGGTGCCGAAACGAGGTATTTGCCACTGGAGAAACTGGCCTTGGCCTTAATGATGGCCTCTAGGAAGTTGTCACATTACTTTCACGCCCACACCATGGTTGTTCTCACAGCCTTCCCACTCAAGGCTTTATTTGAAAGGGCGAACTTTTCTGGGCGAATTCTGAAGTGGGCAGTGGAATTGGGACAATATGACATCAAGTTCCAACCCAGAACCGCAGTAAAGGCCCAATCTCTGGCAGACTTCGTCGCTGAGTTCACTCCTGGAAGCCACCAAGTCTGCCCAATCGACCTGACTGACACAACCGAACTAGGGTTGGAGATTGACGCCGGAATAGCGCAACCCCTAGTACAGGTACTCAGCCAGAGCCCAAGGCAGACCAGAGCAGGGAAAGCGAGGAAGCGGACCTTACTACGCCAAGTCAAAACTCACACTTAATGACTTGGTCCCATCAGAGGACAAGGGGCAGACTGCAATTATGGGACACGAAGAAAACTCCAGCGACATTCTTGACCCCACAACATCATCTGATCCCTCCACATGCTGGAAGTTGTTTGTAGGAGAGATGTGGAAGCTCTTTGTGGATGGGGCATCCAACCGACATGGAGCAGGACTTGGCATAGTCCTCATCTCTCCCGACGGCTTAGTAGTGGAGCAAGCAATCAACCTTGGCTTCCCAGCATCAAATAATGAAGCAGAGTATGAAGCGCTTCTAGCAGGTCTCAAGTCGGCATTCCACATGAAGGCCACCGAGCTAATGGTTTACAGCGACTCACAGCTAGTGGTGAATCAAATATCTGGCGACTACGAGGCAAAGGATGACAGGATGGCCAAGTACCAAGACTTGGTCAGAACAGAGATCAAGAAGTTTGAAGTAGTAAGAATAGAACAGATTGGCAGGGAGGCGAACAGCAGAGCGGACGAACTAGCAGGCTTCGCCTCAATGGCGGATACCTCCATCCCTCATCCACTATTGATCGACTACCTACCTAGACCAAGTATTGAAGACCCAGAAGCATGAAGAGGTATGTTGTGCAGAGTTAGGCCCTTCTTGGATGGATCCCATCATACTATTCCTTAAAGACGGCACCTACCAGAAGAGAAGAAAGAAGCCAACAGGATAAGAGCAAAGTCACAGCGATTTTGGCTCTCTCCATCCTTGGCATTATACAAAAGGTCGTTCTCAGGACCTTACTTGAAGTGCGTTCACCCCAGCAAAGTGGAAGCATTCCTATTCGAAATACATGAGGGTGTATGCGGCAGCCATCAAGGAGGAAGATCACTGGCGTACAGAGCAATTTCAAAGGATATTGGTGGCCATACATGCAAGCAGATTCTAGAGAAGTATGTTAAAAAGTGCGAAAAGTGTCAAAAGTTCGCACACCAAATACACCACCTGCCAGAGAACTTCTACCTCTAACCAGTCCATGGCCTTTCGCAATGTGGGGACTGGACATAGTAGGCCCACTTCCAACAGCTCCAGGCAACAGGAAGTTCTTTCTTGCCGCAACACGACTACTTTACAAAGTGGGTAGAAGCAGAAGCCTTGGCGTCAATCAAGGAAAAAGATGTGAAGAAGTTTGTCTGGCAGAACATCATTACTCGCTTTGGCATACCAAAGGCACTAATCTCAGACAACGGCACTCAGTTCGATGGTAGGATTTTCAGAGGCTTTTGTGAAGAATAATTATAATTCAGGTAATGTATACATTACAATTTACAACAGTCTAATGATATCTACACACTTTCACTAACACAACATATGATTAATTAGTCAGCATAAACAACTAATGAGAATTTAATATATTGTGTATATTGTTGGACAATTTTCACTGTATTTAAAAGATTTAATTCTATTGTGTACAAAACAACAACTAGAATTTAAAGAAATAAAGAAAAAGGAGAGAATTTGTTTGATTACAAAAATCAAACTCGAAATAATAAATAAATAAATAAATAACATTATTTATTTTGTTACAAAAACAAAATTAAAATCTGATTAAATAAACAAATAAAAACAGAATAAAATTAAACAACTTACTTGGTTAATTTCTTTGAATAACTTTTCTGATCAAGTCCAGTGTTTAACACTGTGTCCTTACGACAGATTCGTCCTCTCCACGGTGCTTTCAGATTTGGACGTCTATCTCCCAAGATAAAATGATCTTATCAACGAATAAAAGCAGCACTACAATTTAATCGTTCGTCGAACACACTAAGTGTTTACACTCTTCTTTCAGAAATAAAATGCAGCAATATGAAGAGATTTAAAGCAGAGGATGGAATACGAAAATTGGAGTGAAAATCCAAATGGGAGGCTAGTCTATTTATAGATGTAAAGGTGGCTCTAGGTTTTGAATTGAACAGGTACTATACCTAGGGGTGGGCGTGGGTCGGTTGCGGCCACGAACCTTCAATCCGCCATCCGTCCGCCAGATTGGCGGATTGGAGAAAATTAATCCGCATCCGTCCACCAATCCGGCGGATGTGGATTGAGCGGATTGGCGGTTTGGCAGATGGATGCGAATCGGTTGGCGGTTTGAAATTTTATAAATTTTTCAACATAGTTCAACTTGTGCACTTCCTCAAAAAAAAAAAAAAAGGAGTATTACAGTCAATGACTTAAAAAAGTATTACAATAACCGCATACCTCATCCAAAAAAAGAAAGTTTGAAACTTTAGAATATCACAATCATTGCATGCCTCATTCACATATTACAATCACAGCATGCCTCATCCACATAAAATATTACAATATGTGGTTCTTAAAATATAAAAATAATTCAAACCACCAAAACCATGAACAGAGTAATAGTAGAGATTGTATGTCTATATATTGTTACATTTATATATGTTTTGAAAACAAAAACCAACCACATCATATCATATTTTCTATTTATTACTTTTAGAGTTAGATTTAAAAACCAAAAAATATAGATAAATAATACGTTTATTTTTTTCAATTCAAAAAATATATTCAAGTTGAAAATTTTTTTTCAACAGAATATTTAAACTCTTTTTCAATTGAAAACACAAACAAAATATTTAAACAAATTAAAAATACAAAAGTCTTATAAATTACTAAGGGTGCTCGCGGTTTGCGGTTCGGTTGCGCCAAAAGAACCTCAAATCCGCCATCCGTCCACCAAATTGGCGGATTGGAGAAAATCAATCCGCAACCGTCCGCTCGTCATCACGCATCCGTCCAAAATGCAGCGGATCGGTTCGGTTTGGTCAGTTTTGGCGGATCGGTATATCCGCTGCTCACCCCTAACTGTACCTGTTCAATTTGAATTAAACAGATACAAACTGTTAGGCATTGTTTGGTTTGAAATTCAAACAGATTCAAAGCTGTTGGATTCAAAAACGGGAAGGGTCCTTTGGATGAACAATAATCCAAATCAGTTTAATTCTGTTTGAAAATGGGAAGGGCCCTGTTTGGAAGAACAGGAAAAAACCCCAAATTATTTCCGGTTAATTTGAATTCTGGATTTTTTTTACAAAAATAAAATTAAATTCAAACACCCACGCACCCGCGCCCAAGCCCAACCCGACCGCCGACGACGGCGGCACGCGCGTGTGGTGGTTTTTGAGTCCAATGGGTCTAGCCCATTTTGCCCATAACCTCTCCTCTAAAACACTTGGGTACCCCTTGGGGCACACCCCAAGTACCAAACCCATGCCTTATAAACCCTTCAAAACCTCCCACCAAATCAATGTGGGACAAGCCTTATTCAAACCTTTAAGGAATTTCCACCAAAACTCCATTTCCATGGAGCATACTTTGGCTTCAATTTCCCATTCACTCGGTAATGGTTTTGAGCAACCAAATATACCACGTGAATCACAACGCGGCATAGAACGCGTTACCACTTTGACCCGTGTAAATCGATGCACGGGGCCCACCTAAAAATTAGACCAAACTTAGGAAAAAATTCTGGTTTTACCCAGAATTTTATAACCATTTCCAACAATCCCCCACATGAATGGAATTTGATGACAACGGAAATGCAACAATATGCAGACTTAACGAAAGAGTATAAGTCGAAAATATCTTGCATCAGGATAGGTAGTTTTCGGCCTTGAACCTTCCCTAGTGATAACCTATCGGACTTACTGGCTAACCAATGGACGCGATGCCTTGAATTGTTCAGCCGTTTGTGTAAGCCAAGACAATAGATTTCACACAAAATATCTTCTAACACATCGTGGTTCTCACTGTTGTGTTCATTTTGGCCTTGAACGCTCCTGGTTTTCATGAGTGTTTCTAGAGAATGTAGCCTCTTTCATTCTCATAGAACCGGCCCCAGTTCAACACTCATATAGGTGATTCTTATTGTGAGTATCTCCTTATACTCGTCTTGATTTTATGCCTTAATCAAGATATAAGTAATCATTAAAAGCAAAGCTTATCCTTATACCCCTGCAGACAACATATGTTGCAGATATCACTCTCACCATAGGAATGGGTAGGAATTTTAATCCCTTGGTGATTTCTGGCGAGCCATACATAACTTAGTTGTCCCTTTGAACTTAGTTCTTGGGATCTCCAGTCATATAAGTAGGGTTACCATTATGACGACTCTTATGTAATAGGCTTTAATCCCATCCCCTTGATGAACTATACACTAGCTCTTTTGTCAAACCTTTTGTTAACGGATCCGCAATATTCTCTTTAGATTTTATATAATCTATTGAGATTATTCCGTTTGACAACAATTGCCTTACGGTATTATGTCGACGACGAATATGTCGTGACTTACCGTTATACATATGATTCTGTGCCCTGCCTATTGCAGATTGACTATCACAATGAATGCAAATAGCTGGCACAGGTTTTGGCCACATTGGAATGTCTTCTAAGAAGTGACGAAGCCATTCTGCTTCTTCTCCTGCTTTGTCTAAAGCAATGAACTCGGATTCCATTGTGGATCGTGCGATGCAAGTTTGTTTCGTGGATTTCCAAGAAACAGCAGCGCCTCCAGAGTAAAGACATATCCACTTGTGGATTTTGAATCTTTAGTATCCGATATCCAATTTGCATCACAATAACCTTCAAGTACTGCTGGATATCGAGTAAAGTTCAAACCATGATCACGGGTGAATCTTAGATATCTAAGAACCCGAATGATCGCTTTCCAATGGTCTTCTCGGGGTTACTAGTGTACCTACTCAATTTACTGATAGCATAAGCTATATCAGGACGAGTACAATTCATTAGGTACATTAGGCTTCCAATGATTTGGGAGTATTTTAACTGAGACACTGCATCACCTTTATTTTTCGATAAATAAAGACTGATGTCTACAGGTGTTCTAGCTAAATTCAAATCATCCTTGATAAATTTATCAAGAATTTTCTCAATATAATGAGATTGAGATAATGCATATCCGTCAGATGTTTTAGTAATTTTCATTCCTAATATAACATCTGCGACCCCCATATCTTTCATATCAAATCTTTTGTTAAGCATTTGCTTAGTTGATTTGATCATGTTTTGACTGCTTCCAATGATAAGCATGTCATCCACATAAAGACAAACTATGACATATCCTTGGTCAGTGTTTTTAACATAGACGCATTTGTCACATTCGTTTATCTTAAACCCATTAGTAAGCATTGCATGATCAAATTTTTCATGCCATTGCTTAGGTGCTTGTTTTAATCCATAAAGGGATTTTACAAGTCGACAAACTTTCTTTTCTTGCCCTGATACTACAAACCCTTCGGGTTGCTCCATATAGATCTCTTCATTTAGATCACCGTTTAAGAAAGCTGTTTTAACATCCATTTGATGTATTTCTAAATTAAACAACGCTGCTATAGCAATAAGCATGCGAATGGATGTTATTCTTGTCACAGGGGAATATGTGTCAAAATAGTCCAGACCTTCCTTTTGTCTGTAACCTTTAACTACAAGTCTTGCTTTATACTTGTCAATTGAACCATCTGCTTTCATTTTTCTCTTGAATATCCATTTATATCCAAGAGGTTTAGAACCTGGTGGAAGATCCACCAATTCCCAAGTATGATTTTGCATAATGGATTCAATTTCATTATTAACAGCCTCTTTCCACAAAGGTGCTTCAGGACCTGTCATTGCTGCCTTAAAGCTTTGAGGTTCATTTTCTAACAAGTATGTCAGAAAATCTGGACCAAAGGATTTTGATGTTCTCGCTCTCTTACTTCTTCTTGGTTCATCATCAGTTAAATCCTGTTGGTTGAGACCATTACTAGTCTCTTGTGTTTGATTGTCATTAGTCTCTTGACTTTGTGTACAATCATAAGTTCTTTTCTGTGAACTTAATTCCTGTCCTTTCTTGTAAGGAAAGACATGTTCAAAAAACACAGCATTCCTTGACTCTATAATAGTGTTCACATTTATATCAGGTATTTCTGATTTATAAGTCAGAAACCGATATGCACTACTATTCTGAGCATAACCAATAAACACACAATCTACTGTTTTTGGTCCAATCTTAGTCTTTTTAGGAACAGGAACTTCCACTTTTGCCAAACACCCCCACACTTTTAAGTATTTGTAGGAAGGTGGTCGACCTTTCCAATTCATAAGGAATGCTTTTGGTTTTCTTGTGGGGTATTCTATTAAGAACATAATTAGCAGACAATATTGCTTCCCCCCACAAGTTCTGTGGTAAGCCTGAACTTAGTAACATGGCATTCATCATTTCTTTTAGGTTCTATTCTTCCTTTCAGCAATTCCATTTTGCTGTGGAGAATAAGGGGCTGTAGTTTGGTGAATAATGCCATGTTGTGCACAAAATTCATTTAATGGTGCATCATATTCACCACCCCTATCACTTCTAACCATTTTAATGGTTTTACCAAGTTGATTTTCAACTTCTGTTTTGTAGAGTTTAAACATTTCTAAGGCTTCATCTTTACTTCTAAGTAAATAAACATAACAATATCTTGTGCAATCATCGATAAATGTTATGAAATACTTTTTGCCTCCTCTAGTTTGAATAAATTTTAGATCACATACATCAGTATGAATTAATTCTAGAGGTTCGGTTTTCCTTTCAACGATTTAAATGGAGCCTTAGTTAGTTTTGCTTCTACACAAACTTCACATTTATGATTAGGATTAATTTCAAACTTTGGTATATAATCCAAACCAATTAATCTACGCAAAGCATCATAATTTACATGACCTAATCTACCATGCCATAAATTCGACTCAAGAATATAAGCAAAAGATGTGTTATTCTCATTCATAGCAACTTTTGGTACAACTGTCATTACATTTAGTTTAAAGAGACCATCACTCATGTATCCCTTACCAACATACATACCACTCTTTGTTAATACAAACTTATCAGACTCAAAACAAGCCTAAAACCATTTTTACTTAACAAAGAACCAGAAACTAAATTCTTCCGGATGTCAGGTACATGCAGTACGTTGTTGAGGGTCAGTTCTTTCCTGATGTCATCTTCAAGATCACTTTCCCTTGTCCAGCCACAGTAGAAGTAGAAGAATTTCCCATGAAAAGTTGTTCACCATTTGCAGCCTCATTGTAGGTAGTGAACATCTTCTTGTCCGCACATATGTGACGAGTTGCTCCAGTGTCAACCCACCACTCTTTGGGATTTCCAACCAAGTTAGCCTCAGACACCACAGCAGAGAGGTTGATGTCATTCACTCCGTCAGAGATGTAATCCAATTCTGTTACATTGGCCTGATTGGTGGTCTTCTTACTTGTACTTCCATGATCCTTCTTAGGCGGCGGCAGTCAGAAGCTCGATGTCCAGTCTTGCCACAGTTATAGCATTTTCCTTTGAACTTCTTGTTGCCATTGTTGTTGCCTTGTTTAGGACCATCTCCAGTAAACTTCCTCTTTTTGTTATGTGGTTTTGAACTTGTTCAACCACATTAGCCTTGGACTCAATGGGATTTTTCCCATTCCTCTTTTCAGCCTTTCGGTTATCTTCCTCAATTCTTAATCTTACAATAACTCATCCATGGTCATCTCTTTGCGTTTATGTTTTAAATAATTTTTGAAATCTTTCCAAGCCGGTGGTAACTTTTCCACCAAAGCAGCGACTTGGAAAGATTCGCTAAGAGACATACCTTCTGAATGAATATCATGCAAAATTATCTGAAAACTTTGAACTTGAGATATTACCGTTTGGGAGTCTACCATAACAAAATCCAGAAATTTACCGACGACAAATTTCTTCGTGCCGGCATCTTCTGTCTTGTATTTCTTCTCCAAAGAATCCCACAATTCTTTTGCTGACTTCAGAGGACTGTAACATTATACAGCATGTTGTCAAGGCCATTGAGGATGTAGTTTCTGCACAGGAAATCTGAATGTTTCCAAGCATCTACAGCGGCAACAACTTGCCGATCACTTTCACCCTCTTTAAGTGCTGGAGCCTCTTCATGGAGAAACCGGGCCAAATTAAGAGTTGTAAGATAGAACAGCATCTTCTGCTGCCATCTCTTAAACTCGGTACCGTTAAATTTTTCCTTTTTCTCCATGATTGATTGGTACATGAACATGGTTCTGGATAGGGACCGATGTTGGTGTAACAATAGGAGTACCACTGCCAGATGCAGTTTCAGTTGTAGTAGCCATAATCTCTGATTACAAAAATCAGAAAAATTAAAACACAAATTAATTTTCTAGTTACTAAAACCAGAAAATAAATTATAACAAAAATAATTTTATTTTCCTTGTTACTAAAACTAGAAAAATAAAATATACAAATAATTTTCTGTTAACACAATTAATATTCTGCAATTGTTAATGACACCAGTATATTACTACTAGTTGTCAAAGAAAAGAGACAGTATATTACTACTATCTGTCAAATAGCATAAACACTATTTGTTTTTCCAACCAGAATATGTCTTTATGAAAACAGAAAATTAAATACAATGAAGATACCAAAAATAATCTGTCTTAAGATTGTTGGACAATCTTCACTGTATTTAAAAGATTTAATTCTATTGTGTACAAAACAACAATTAGAATTTAAAGAAATAAAGAAAAGGAGAGAATTTGTTTGATTACAAAAATCAAACTCGAAATAAAATAAATAAATAAATAACAGATTTTATTTTGTTACAAAAACAAAATTAAAATCTGATTAAATAAACAAATAAAAACAGAATAAAATTAAACAACTTACTTGGTTAATTTCTTTGAATAACTTTTCTGATCAAGTCCAGTGTTTAACACTGTGTCCTTAAGACAGATTCGTCCTCTCCACGGTGCTTTCAGAATTTGGACGTCTATCTCCCAGGATGAAATGATCTTATCAACGAATAAAAGCAGCACTACAATTTAATTCGTTCGTCGAACACACTAAGTGTTTACACTCTTTCTTTCAGAAATAAAATGCAGCAATATGCAGAGATTTAAAGCAGAGATGGAGTACGAAAATTGGAGTGAAAATCCAAATGGGAGGCTAGTCTATTTATAGATGTAAAGGTGGCTCTTGGTTTTGAATTGAACAGGTATGTACCTGTTCAATTTGAATTAAACAGATACAAACTGTTTAGGCATCTGTTGGTTGAAATTCAAACAGATTTAAACAGATCAAAAACGGGAAGGGCCCTGTTTGGATGAAAATAAATCCAAACAGTTTAATTCTGTTTGAAAACGGGAAGGGCCCTGTTTGGATACAGAAAAATCCAGATTATTTCCAGTTAATTTGAATTCTGGATTTTATTTTATACAAAAATAAAATTAAATTCAAACACCATGCACCCCGCCCAGCCCGACGGCCGGCGGCGCGCGTGTGTGGTTTTTGGTCCAATGGGTCTAGCCCATTTTGCCCATAACCTCTCCCTCTAAAACACTTGGGTACCCCTTGGGGCACACCCCAAGTACCAAACCCATGCCTTATAAACCCTTCAAAACCTTCCCACCAAATCAATGTGGGACAAGCCTTATTCAAACCTTTAAGGATTTCCACCAAAACTCCATTTCCATGGAGCATACTTTGGCTTCAATTTCCATTCACTCGGTAATGGTTTTGAGCAACCAAATATACCACGTGAATCACAACGCGGCATAGAACGCGTTACCACTTTGACCCGTGTAAATCGATGCACAGGGCCCACCTAAAAATTAGACCAAATTTAGGAAAAAATTCTGGTTTTAACTAGAATTTTATAACTATTTCCAACATATATTTGCTAAACACTCTCTTCTTTCCAAAATTACTTTCAATCATATTTATTAAACTTCTATTTTCAACTTATATGGGATAGCCTTTTGTTAAGAGTCTCTAAGATGAACTGTAAATTTGAATGTTTTGAAAAATCTTTCTTGGTAATGCATTCAAACTTACCAGATACATGTAGTTGGCAAGTGATTGCATATATCTAGAATTTACTTTATAAGGGTGGGTCAAATGTGACTATACTTTTAGAGATGTTCCTCATTAGTAAAAGAAAGACAGGTGTTAATGACAAATAAATGTCTTTATATTTTTTTTCTAGGGGAGCCTATTTCAAGTTTTCTAATTAATGTAATTGTGGAAAACATTAATATCTCAATTATTGTGGTCTTAGATTAACTTTCTTTTAATGATTCCTTGTATTTGTTGTGAATTGTGGCATCTATATGTACTGTTGGCTAGGAATGTGAATATAATTATTTTGATATAATCATTATGATGTTTGCATAGGTGTACATGTTCTGGAGATTGGCCTACGTTAGTTAAAAAAATTAAGGCAATAATAATAAAACAAACAAGGTATTAATTTTGATAACTGGGTATTGATATTAAACTTTATAATAATTTGTCATCACAAATTTATTTTCCAAACAAAACGACTAAGATATTAATTTTGACAACCAGGTATTAATAGTAAACTTCGTATTAAAATTGACACTTGGAAGGGTCTCCTCTATTGTACCCACCTTTATTAATTCTTAATTTTTTTATTAGAATTTATTGCCATACAATGAAGTAAAATGAATTAGAAATTAATGTATAAATTGTATGTAATTGTAAACATAAATTTCAGAATATAAACCTTACACTTCGGATCATTTACCATGTGTATTATCAAGAAATCAAGACAAAATGACATACCTGAATCCATTGATGAACGGTTAAACGGAAGCGTGATTATCAATAAACTCTTTGTTATTGATTATGTTATTACCTTCTAATCCTTTCCCCTTTGGTGCCTTATATTTCTCCTTGAGAGGATTTAGAAAAATGGCAGTGTTCTTTTTTTTCCACTTGGGAAGGAATAGGGACCATAACCTTTTAAAGGTTGTAATTGGTTTTCAAAACTGAAAGGTTGTGGAAGTTCAAAAGGAATGAAAACCAACTTTAACCATTATTGGTTTTAATTTCTATTTATTGGTTTTCAAAACTGAAAGGATTAGAAAGCAATAACATAATCAATAACAAAGAGTTTATTGATAATCACGCTTCCGTTTAACCGTTCATCAATGGATTCAGGTATGTCATTTTGTCTTGATTTCTTGATAATACACATGGTAAATGATCCGAAGTGTAAGGTTTATATTCTGAAATTTATGTTTACAATTGGTATCAAAGCCAGCATATCATGTGTCTTATCAGAATTGATATGCTTTATTCATTCTATTTAGTTTCCTGGAATCAGATTCTGAATTTTCTTATGGATGTAAATTCTGTTTTTTTTCTGTGAAAATGGCAATCTGTTTTCTGGAATTGTAAAATGATTCGGTAGGCAGTTTTTTTTTTTTTCTCTCAAATGGATGAACATCATGTATTTATATATATATAGATATATCTTGCGATTTGATCGGTTTAATTTTGAACATCATAAAAAAAAAAAAAAAAAAAACTATTTGTTTTTGGACCCGTCAATTCTATTTATATATGTATGTATATAATTGGGATTGCTGCAGATTATATAATATATACGGGGTCACAAATTTAGAAATCTTTAAATTTAATGTAATTTCATACAACGTCTACAGAAATTTAATTTTCTAACATTCTTAATATAAGTCAATTCAAACAAGATGTCACAAAAGTGATCTCTCTTGTCTAGATTGTTTTATATGGAATGTTTTGATGTTCATGTCTGTGTATCTCATGCGGGTATTTATCGTCCAAAGACATGATTAAGACTTGGCAGAATTACACACATATTTTGTGGTGATAAACATGTGTCAATTGTCAAGAAAACCTAATGTGAATAATAATCCATCAAAAGATAGATTTGTTATTTGACATAACTTATTGTCAATGTTTGATCATTACAACAAGAATACCACTTACAGTTAATATCACTACCCAAAGGCTTGGTATTAATGTTGTGCTAGGTATCTTGAGATGTTGTCATTAAATTAATTTATTTAGAGATTATCTGTTTGGTAACTTAATGTGAGCATAATTGTTTATTCCTTTTATTTTCTTTTCTATTCAGCTTTAATGTCGACTACTTCAATCTCTGCCAACATGAACAATGTTCCAATGTTAAATGGAACAAACTTTAAGGACTGGAAAGAGAACATATTGATTGTTCTCGGCTGCATGGACATAGACTTGGCATTAAGGATGCCAAAACCGAATGCTCTCACTGCACAAAGTACTCCTGAGGAAATTGTGTACTTTGAAAAGTGGGATCGTTCTAACAGGCTAAGTCTTATGATCATGAAGCGTGGGATTCCAGAAGTCTTTCGGGGTGCAATAACAGAGGATGTTACCGTTGCCGGTGAATTTCTTTCAGAAATTCAAAAGCGTTTTGCTAAAACGATAAGGCTAAAACAAGCACGCTTTTAGCAAGCTTGATTTCAATAAAGTATAAAGGCAAGGGTAATGTTCGCGAGTACATCATGGAAATGTCTCATCTTGCTTCAAAACTTAAGGCACTAAAGCTCGACCTATCTGATGATTTGCTCGTGCATTTAGTTCTCATCTCTCTTCCTGCACAATTTAACCAATTTGAGGTCAGTTATAACTGCCAGAAGGAGAAATGGACTCTCAATGAGCTCATTTCATTTTGTGTGCAAGAGGAAGAGAGATTGAAGCAAGAAAGGACTGAAAGTGCTCATCTGGCAAGCACCTCCAAGCATACGGGCAAAAGAAAGCATAAGGGAAAGGAAGTTGCTATTCCTCAGGGTCCGGAACCAAAGAAACAGAAAGTGCAGGATGGTTGTTTCTTTTGTGGCAAGCCGGACACAGAACAAGGATTGTGCCAAATACGTCGCCTGGCGTGTAAAGAAAGGTACATTTCATGTTTTGGTCTGTTCTGAAATAAATTTAGCTTCAGTACCAAGAAACACTTGGTGGTAGATTCTGGTGCTACTACTCACATATGTGTTTCTATACAGGGTTGCCTGAACTACCGAAAGCCAACTGATGCTGAAAGATACATCTTTGTGGGTGATGGCAAGTCAATAGAAGTGCAGGCAATAGTGCACTTTAGATTATTATTGAAAACTGGTTATTATTTGGATTTATTAGACACTTTTGTTGTACCGTCCTTTAGACGGAATTTAATCTCTGTTTCTGTATTGGACAAATTGGGATATTATTGTTCTTTTGGAAATATGAAGTTTAGTATGTCTTACAAGTTTTATGATCCCACAAATAGGTCAATATTTGAGACGGGAATTGCAACATTTTTTGAGGATGTTGAGTTTGGGGGGAGAAATCCAGTTAGAGACATTGTTTTTGAGGAGGAAACAGGAGTAATCCCACTTCCTACTACTACTTTTGACCAATCACAGGTTCCTATACCTGTCATTGCTCGAGAAGTAATTTCGGATCCTCAACCAGACAATGTTGTTCAAGATAATATAGTTCAAACCCCCATTCAAGATGAGGTAATTGTTCCTGAGGAACAAACTCTACAACCTCAACCTCAAGAATCTGTGCCATTAAGGCGATCCACAAGAGAAAGGAGATTTGCACTTTCAGATGATTATATTGTATATCTCCAGGAACATGAGGTAGAAAATGGAATGTCGAAAGATGATCCAATCAACTTTCATCAAGCCATGGAAAGTTCCAACTCTCATAAGGATAGAAGCCATGAATGAAGAATATAAGTCTATGCAAGACAATAAAGTTTGGGAACTTGTCTCATTACCAGTTGGTGCGAAGCCCGTAGGTTGTAAATGGATATTTAAAACCAAAAGGGATTCAAATGGTAATGTGGAGAGGTATAAGGCACGTCTTGTAGCCAAAGGCTTTACTCAAAAAGAATGAATTGACTTTAAAGAAACTTTCTCTCCAGTTTCTTCGAAAGATTCTTTTAGGACAATTATGGCGCTTGTTGCATATTTTGATCTTGAGTTACATCAGATGGATGTCAAAACAGCTTTTCTTAATGGTGACATTAAAGAAACAATTTATATGGTGCAACCAGAAAACTTTGCGTCAGGAGACCCAAAGAATATGGTTGCAATTGACTAAATCCATCTATGGACTCAAACAAGCTTCTCGTCAGTGGTACTTCAAATTTCATCAAGTTCTCACTTCGTATGGTTTTGAAACTAATGTTGTTGATGAATGTGTGTATCACAAGTTCAGTGGGAGTAAACACATATTTTTGGTTTTATATGTTGACGACATATTGCTTGCCACAAACGATATAAACTTATTGCATGACACCAAGAGATTTCTATCTAAGAATTTTGAAATGAAAGATCTTGGTGATGCTTCCTTTGTATTAGGAATCGAAATACACCGAGATCGTTCTCGGGGTATTCTGGGATTATCACAGAGGAGCTATATCGAAAAAGTACTCAATAGATTTGGCATGTAAAATTGTAAATCAGGTGAAACCCCGGTTGCTAAGGGAGACAACTTTAGTCTCAGCCAATGCCCGAAGAACAGTCTTGAAATTCAAGAAATGCAGAAGATTCCTTATGCCTCGGCTGTAGGGAGTCTAATGTATGCTCAAGTATGTACGCGTCCGGATATTGCGTTTATAGTTGGCATGTTAGGCAGATATTTAAGTAATCCTGGCATGGATCATTGGAAAGCAATCAAGCGTATTATGCGATTTACAGAGAACAAAGGAATATATGCTCACATATAGGAGATCGGATAAGTTAGAGGTCATTGGATATTCCGACTCCGATTTTGCTGGATGCCAAGACAGTAGGAAATCCACATCAGGCTATATTATCTATTAGCTGGCGGAGCAATTTCTTGGAGGTCTGCAAAGCAGACGCTCATAGCTTCATCCACCATGGCCGCAGAATTTGTAGCATGTTATGAGGCATCAAACCAAGGGATATGGCTGCGGAATTTTTTCACTGGGTTGCGTATTTTGGAAGGCACTGAAAGACCACTTAAGTTATATTATGACAATAAGTCTGCAGTTTTATATTCCAATAACAACAGCAGCTCGACAAAATCAAAGCATATTGATATCAAGTTCCTAGTTGTAAAAGAAAGAGTGCAGAGTGGACAGATTTCCATAGAGCACATTGGGACAAACTCCATGATAGCAGATCCACTTACGAAGGGACTACCACCCAAGGTCTTTCATGAGCACACTGCACAGATGGATGTTGTTCTATTTGAGAACATTCTGGTTTAGTGGGAGTTTGTATTTATATTACTGCTTTATGTCAGCCTTGAGTTTTATCTATGTAATTAGATTAATTTCTGCAGAAATGAAATATTCAGTTTATTACGCTCTGTTACGTATTGTGAAGTATTGATCTCAATAAAGTTAAGTAGGACCAGTTGGAAATAGGCATGTATGGATCACATCACATGTAATTTCCATGCTACGCATCCATGATTGATCTATGTCATTTAGCTGTATGAGTATACGTGACCATTGGTGGGTCGAGTTACGATTGATGTAACGAAGACCGCTTTGATCCTATATTAATATAGTTAATGGACAAGATTGTTTGGATACCCTCAAGTTATGATAACAAATTTCTGAGCTCACTAAAGTTAAGCACATTTTTCAGGATACATATGTGGTCCAGTGGGAGATTGTTAGATAATGTCTCAATGGGACCACATAATTAAATGTGGTGTTATCATTTATAAGAAGCCTACAATTTAAGTGATTCAATTTAATTAATAGGCTTAAGGATATATGTGTTATGGACCTAATGTGTAGATACTAGTTGTATAATTTCTATTTCTATGAGGGGCAGAAATAGAAATTAAAACATATTGGTTAAAGTTGGTTTTCATTCCTTTTGAACTTCCACAACCTTTCAGTTTTGAAAACCAATAAATAGAAATTAAAACCAATAATGGTTAAAGTTGGTTTTCATTCCTTTTGGAAGTCGTCTATGAATGTGATAAAATATTGTTGACCATTCCAAGACGCCATAGGGAATGGGCCACAAATGTCCGTATGAATTAATTCTAAGACATCTGTAGTCCTATGGGCACCATATTTCTTTATTTTGGTCTGTTTTCCCTTGATACACTCAACACAGACATCAAAATCTGAAAAATCAAGAGAGTCCAAAATTCCATCAGACACAAGGCGCTCAACTCTAGATTTAGAGATGTGACCTAGGCGTTTGTGCCATAATGAGGCTAAATTTTCCTTAGTTAATTTACGCTTTGTATTGTAAACATAAATTTCAGAATATAAACCTTACACTTCGGATCATTTACCATGTGTATTATCAAGAAATCAAGACAAAATGACATACCTGAATCCATTGATGAACGGTTAAACGGAAGCGTGATTATCAATAAACTCTTTGTTATTGATTATGTTATTGCCTTCTAATCCTTTCCCCTTTGGTGCCTTATGTTTCTCCTTGAGAGGATTTAGAAAAATGGCAGTGTTCTTTTTTTCCACTTGGGAAGGAATAGGGACCATAACCAATAATGGTTAAAGTTGGTTTTCATTCCTCATAGAAATAGAAATTATACAACTAGTATCTACACATTAGGTCCATAACACATATACCCTTAAGCCTATTAACTAAATTGAATCACTTAAATTGTAGGTTTCTTATAAATGATAACACCACATTTAATTATGTGGTCCCATTGAGACATTATCTAACAATCTCCTACTGGACCACATATGTATCCTGAAAAATGTGCTTAACTTTAGTGAGCTCAAAATTTGTTATCATAACTTGAGGGTATCCAAACAATCTTGTCCATTAACTATATTAATATAGGATCAAAGCGGTCTTCGTTACATCAATCGTAACTCGACCCACCAATGGTCACGTATACTAATACAGCTAAATGAAATAGATCAATCATGGATGCGTAGCATGGAAATTACATGTGATGTGATCCATACATGCCTATTTCCAACTGGTCCTACTTAACTTTATTGAGATCAATACTTCACAATACGTAACAGAGCGTAATAAACTGAATATTCATTTCTGCAGAAATTAATCTAATTACATAGATAAAACTCAAGGCTGACATAAAGCAGTAATATAAATACAAACTCCCACTAAACCAGAATGTTCTCAAATAGAACAACACCCATCTGAGCAGTGTGCTCATGAAAGACCTTGGGTGGTAGTCCCTTCGTAAGTGGATCCGCTATCATGGAGTTTGTCCCAATGTGCTCTATGGAAATCTGTCCACTCTGCACTCTTTCTTTTACAACTAGGAACTTGATATCAATATGCTTTGATTTTGTCGAGCTCCTGTTGTTATTGGAATATAAAACTGCAGACTTATTGTCACAATATAACTTAAGTGGTCTTTCAGTGCCTTCCAAAATACGCAACCCAGTGACAAAATTCCGCAGCCACCCTTGGTTTGATGCCTCATAACATGCTACAAATTCTGCGGCCATGGTGGATGAAGCTATGAGCGTCTGCTTTGCAGACCTCCAAGAAATTGCTCCGCCAGCTAACAGATAAATATAGCCTGATGTGGATTTCCTACTGTCTTGGCATCCAGCAAAATCGGAGTCGGAATATCCAATGACCTCTAACTTATCCGATCTCCTATATGTGAGCATATATTCCTTTGTTCTCTGTAAATATCGCATAACACGCTTGACTGCTTTCCAATGATCCATGCCAGGGTTACTTAAATATTTGCCTAACATGCCAACTATAAACGCAATATCCGGACGCGTACATACTTGAGCATACATTAGACTCCCTACAGCCGAGGCATAAGGAATCTTCTGCATTTCTTGAATTTCAAGATTGTTCTTCGGGCATTGGCTGAGACTAAAGTTGTCTCCCTTAGCAACCGGGGTTTCACCTGATTTACAATTTTGCATGCCAAATCTATTGAGTACTTTTTCAATATAGCTCCTTTGTGATAATCCCAAAATACCCGAGAACGATCTCGGTGTATTTCGATTCCTAATACAAAGGAAGCATCACCAAGATCTTTCATTCAAAATTTTTAGATAGAAATCTCTTGGTGTCATGCAATAAGTTTATATCGTTTGTGGCAAGCAATATGTCGTCAACATATAAAACCAAAAATATGTGTTTACTCCCACTGAACTTGTGATACACACATTCATCAACAACATTAGTTTCAAAACCATACGAAGTGAGAACTTGATGAAATTTGAAGTACCACTGACGAGAAGCTTGTTTGAGTCCATAGATGGATTTAGTCAATTTGCAAACCATATTCTTTGGGTCTCATGACACAAAGTTTTCTGGCTGCACCATATAAATTGTTTCTTTAATGTCACCATTAAGAAAAGCTGTTTTGACATCCATCTGATGCAACTCAAGATCAAAATATGCAACAAGCGCCATAATTGTCCTAAAAGAATCTTTCGAAGAAACTGGAGAGAAAGTTTCTTTAAAGTCAATTCCTTCTTTTTGAGTAAAGCCTTTGGCTACAAGACGTGCCTTATACCTCTCCACATTACCATTTGAATCCCTTTTGGTTTTAAATATCCATTTACAACCTACGGGCTTCGCACCAACTGGTAATGAGACAAGTTCCCAAACTTTATTGTCTTGCATAGACTTATATTCTTCATTCATGGCTTCTATCCACTTATGAGAGTTGGAACTTTCCATGGCTTGACGAAAGTTGATTGGATCATCTTTCGACATTCCATTTTCTACCTCATGTTCCTGGAGATATACAATATAATCATCTGAAAGTGCAAATCTCCTTTCTCTTGTGGATCGCCTTAATGGCACAGATTCTTGAGGTTGAGGTTGTAGAGTTTGTTCCTTAGGAACAATTACCTCATCTTGAATGGGGGTTTGAACTATATTATCTTGAACAACATTGTCTAGTTGAGGATCCGAAATTACTTCTCGAGTAATGACAGGTATAGGAACCTGTGATTGGTCAAAAGTAGTAGTAGGAAGGGGATTACTCCTGCTTCCTCCTCAAAGACAATGTCTCTAACTGGATTTCTCCCCCCAAACTCAACATCCTCAAAAAATGTTGCAATTCCCGTCTCAAATATTGACCTATTTGTGGGATCATAAAACTTGTAACCCCGTGATCGTTCGGCATAGCCAATAAAGTATCTGCTAATGGTTTTAAACAATTATGCTCACATTAAGTTACCAAACAGATAATCTCTAAATAAATTAATTTAATGACAACATCTCAAGATACCTAGCACAACATTAATACCAAGCCTTTGGGTAGTGATATTAACTGTAAGTGGTATTCTTGTTGTAATGATCAAACATTGACAATAAGTTATGTCAAATAACAAATCTATCTTTTGATGGATTTATTATTCACATTAGGTTTTCTTGACAATTGGCACATGTTTATCACCACAAAATGTGTGTGTAATTTTGCCAAGTCTTAATCATGTCTTTGGACCGATAAATACCCGCATGAGATACACAGACATGAACATCAAAAATTCCATATAAAACAATCTAGACAAGAGAGATCACTTTTGTGACATCTTGTTTGAATTGACTTATATTGAGAATGTTAGAAAATTAAATTTCTGTAGACGTTGTATGAAATTACATTAAATTTAAAGATTTCTAAATTTGTGACCCCGTATATTTATAATCTGCAGCAATCCCAATTATATACATACATATAAATAGAATTGACGGGTCCAAAAACAAATTTTTTTTTTTTATGATGTTCAAAATTAAACCGATCAAATCGCAAGATATATCTATATATATATAAATACATGATGTTCATCCATTTGAGAGAAAAAAAAAAAAAACTGCCCACCGAATCATTTTACAATTCCAGAAAACAGATTGCCATTTTCACAGAACAAAACAGAAAAAAAACAGAATTTACATCCATAAGAAAATTCAGAATCTGATTCCAGGAAACTAAATAGAATGAATAAAGCATATCAATTCTGATAAGACACATGATATGCTAGCTCTGATACCAATTGTAATTGTAAACATAAATGTCAGAATATAAACCTTACACTTCGGATCATTTACCATGTGTATTATCAAGAAATCAAGACAAAATGACATACCTGAATCCATTGATGAACGGTTAAACGGAAGCGTGATTGTCAATAAACTCTTTGTTATTGATTATGTTATTGCCTTCTAGTCTTTTCTCCTTTGGTGCCTTATGTTTCTCCTTGAGAGGATTTAGAAAAATTGGCAGTGTTCTTTTTTTTTCCACTTGGGAAGGAATAGGGACCATAACCTTTTAAAGGTTGTAATTGGTTTTCAAAACTGAAAGGTTGTGGAAGTTCAAAAGAATGAAAACCAACTTTAACCATTATTGGTTTTAATTTCTATTTATTGGTTTTCAAAACTGAAAGGTTGTGGAAGTTCAAAAGGAATGAAAACCAACTTTAACCAATATGTTTTAATTTCTATTTCTGCCCCTCATAGAAATAGAAATTATACAACTAGTATCTACACATTAGGTCCATAACACATATACCCTTAAGCCTATTAACTAAATTGAATCACTTAAATTGTAGGCTTCTTATAAATGATAACACCACATTTAATTATGTGGTCCCATTGAGACATTATCTAACATTGTAATCACGTAAATTTCTAAAATGACAGAGATACTGCACAAATAGAGAAGAAAAAAAAATAGGCCTCATAGTCGGAGAATCAAACCTTAACCTTATAATGAAGAAAAATAATTTATTCCAACCAACCAATCTCATTGAATTACTAGTTTTTTTTTTTTTTAATCTTGCAATTTAGCATTGTAAGGTATGTGTTGGGAAATTCTATTTCTACACACTTAATTATCTCAGTGTACATCTTCTCTCAGTACACACACTTATTAATTTGATTATTAATTAATTTTCTCAATCCACAAACTAAAAGTTACAATTATACCCTTCACTCATAATCGTGGTACACACACCACTCAACCCTCCTTTCCACACACTTGTTAAGTGATGTTACTTCCAGATTTGTAGACCTATTACAGACCCACGTAAAGACCATTGAAGACCACAATGTGAAGTGAAAACAATCTTTCATTGAAGACTCTATTGAATCTCCATTAAAAACACCTTTGAAAACTCTTCAAAAATATTGTTGAAGACGAGGCATCTTTCCATTTTATTATTATATTTACCATTTTCAGATCTCTGTGCACTCCATTGCCATAGAACTCTTGTTTTTTTTTTATAATTTTTTTATGTTTTTCGGTTTGGGGATTTCAGTACTGGTTTTCCGAAATTATACATTTAAAACTTAACTTCCGAATAAAAGTGATTAGTTCAATAAATTTGTTGCAAAAACAAATAAAAAAAACTTTTGACAGTTGATATTGTTATACCCACAGTGGTGTGTGTGTGTAAATTAAATGTATAAATTAAATAAACAATAAAATAGATAATTTAGAAAAATAATTATATAAATTATTTCCCGAATTAAATGCTTACAGAAAATAATGTCGAGACTTGTGTTGGACACAATCTTCTTAAAGTAGATTTCGCCCTCGCTTCGATGCTTCGAGTTTTACCGGCGTCTACTTCCCAGGATGCAACGACTAACACTTGATTTTACAGCATTATAAAATCAAGTCTAGCGAACCAAAACTTTGCTGAAACTCCCTCTTTCTTTTCCTAAAATTTAATGCATTACAAATGCAGAAAATAGGAAGACGGAAATGGGAGAAGAGAGACGAAAATCTGAGGGAAAAATGTGATGAAATGAATTGCTGGAAGCAGCCCTTATATAGGCAGTTTGGTGGTTGTTCGAACAGGTACCAACAGATAGGCAACTATTCAGACAGATTTCAACAGATAAGAAATCTATTTGAACTGTTTGAATAGTTCTAGATCTGTACGGAAAGGATTCAACAGGTTCAAACCTGTTCGGGTGGGTTAGGATCTGTTTGAGTAAAGGAAAAAAATTTGGACCAATTTATTTTGAATTTTGAAACCAAAATAAATAAATACATTACAAATATTTTTGGCCCAAAAAGATAAGTATTGGGCTGGACAAGCCCAACCCAACCTCACACCACGCACCTACGCCCAAGCCCAGCCTAGCCCGCCCGATCGACGGCGGCGGCGGCACGCGCGCGTGCGCGTTGTTTTAATTTTGGGTCTAATGGATCTAGCACACTTCACCCATAACCTCACCCTTCCACAAACTTGGGTATCTCTTGGGGCCCATTCCAAGCATCCCAAGCTAAGATATATAAACCCATTCAAAACCTCAAGCCTTTCCAATATGGGACAAGTACATTTCACAAATATGTAGGAAACCCACCAAAAAACTAGTTCCAAGAACCCAAAAACGCGCGTTGAATTCTCATTCATCCGGAAATGGTTTTGACCAACCAAATACATGAATTTATTCACTACGCGGCATTAAACATGAACGCAATTAGAAACATTAAAAATAACGCTTGGGTCCCATCTTAATTAATGCTCAAAGTTAGCAAAAAATAAGGTTATACAAAAGCCATTTTCCAACAATCCCCTACATGAATGGAATTCACCGTAACGGACATGCAACAAGATGCAGACAAAGAAAGAGTATATTAAGAAGATACACCACATCGAGATAGGTAGTTTTTGGCTTTGAACCTCCTCTAGTGAAAGCCTATCGAACTTACTGGCTAACCAGTGGACGCGATGTCTTGAACTGTTCAGCTGTTTGTGTAAGCCAAGACAATAGACTACACATAGTGTATCCACAAACACAGTTTGGTTCTTACGGTTGTGTTCATTTTGGCCCTAAACATCGCCTGGTAATTCATGAGTGCCCTAGAGAATTTAGCCTTCTCAATTCTCACAGAACCGGCCCAGTTCACACTCGTATAGATGACTTCTTATTAAGAGTATCCTGCTATACTCCACTTGGATGTCCAAGCTATAAGAATCATTAAAAGCAAAGCTTATCCTACTAACGCTACAGGTATCACTCTTCTTATCACAGAAATGGGTAGGAGTAAACCTCCTTAGTGATAAATGAAGTCATCCATAATTCGATTGTCCCTTTAAACCTAGATCTTGGGATCTCCAGTCAACTAGGTTGGATTGCCATTATGGCGACTTTTAAGTAATAGGCTTTAATCCTATTCCCCTCGATAAATAGTACACTTGCTCTCTGGTTAGCCCTTTAGTCAATGGATCCGCAATATTCTCTTTTAATTTTACATATTTTATGGAAATTATTCCATATGAGAGCAAATGCCTAACGGTTGTAACATGCCCGGGGGGTACCCGCGCGCGTTAAACAGTTCGGACTCCCGAGATCTCTTGATCTCAAGTTTCACGAGTGCAATGTGAAACATAGATGAGGGTCCAGATTTGGCAACTTTTATTGAAAATCCATTTTATTGCAATTTTGTCAAAAATGGACTGCGTCATCAGATCTCAGAGTCGCCACCTAATATTTTGGGAAATTAGAAAACCCATGACTCGGTGCTAAGGCCACTGTTCGTCGTAACCAAGGATGCTTGGCTCGGAACCTTAGGTATGAGAGGGGAAGGTCAATAATGAGCACCCCCGCTCACCCGATCAAAAGATCGGCCTCTACTAAACCATGATATGACTTTTATTTTCTTTATATGTTTATGTTCTGATTATTTTAGTAAATCCTAAAATTTACTATGTGAAGCATACAAGTATAGACTAGTTTGGTCAAATTGGAACAATTCAACTTCATGTTTGTTTTTCGAAAAGGGTTTGAATTTGCCACTTGACAAAGTGGGCTTAAAGTTTGTGAATTTGCCACTACAAAGTGGGCTTAAAACGTACAGTCGTTGAATCATTCCAATTCAGGCAACTAGCCTTCATCCACAGGCAGTCAAACAGTTTATCATTTAATCAATTAGCCTCATGGCAGGATGCTAAACATAATAAGAAAAACACACACAAATGAGATGCTAAAGCGTAAAAACTCACAGATTTACCGACGACCCTCGAACAGCTACAAAACAAAGTTAGTAAAATATGCATGATCTTATATACAGAATCCTAATGCAATTCACTCATGAGATGCACTAAAGATTTGGCTTCTAGAATATGGCATGTGAATCATCTCAAAACATCTGATATCACATAGAATCATGGGATAATCAATTGAAGCATAAAGATGCAAATTTAGCCAAATCTTATGCATGGATCATGGATGTAAAGCAGGGATATGCATGACATGTCAAGATATATACATACACACAGTTAGGGAAAGCGATTAAAGAATGGGATAGAAAGAAGCGGGGTGGGGGAAATTATTACAACACTTGAATTATTACAGATCCGAATGAGGGAGTGAGGAGAATAATAAAATAAAATAAAACTTCACAAAACACTCAAAATAAAATAAAATAAAATAAAATCTTCCATCCAGCAGACTTGCACACCTCAGCCCATGTACTCAATTCATCTTCAATGGAGGGCCCTGCCACACCTTTTCTCTCTCTAAGCCGAGAGGGAGAGAGAGAGAGAAGAGAGAGAGAGAGGGAGAGTGCATGGTTCCTTGGTGTATCTGGCCGTGTATATGCCATGCATGGAGTGAGTGAAACATGGATGCATGTGTGGGTTGAGTGTTCTGCATGGGTTTCTAGAGAGAGAGAGAGAGTGCCGTGGGTTGTGCATGGGAGTGTGTGTTGAGTGGTGTGTGTGTGTTCAATGAAGTGCCGAGAGGGAGAGTGAGAGCTCGGTGGTGTATCATGGTGTCGGTGGTGGGTGTCTATATTGGGTGGCTACTGGGTGTGTTGGTGTTTTAGAGAGAAAGTCTTAGAGAGAGAGAGCCGTGGGGTGGTGCTGGGTCTCTAGAGAGAGAGAGTGCCGTGTGCATGGGTGTGTGGGTTTGTGCTGCTGGGTTGGTCTATGGCCGTGGCTGTGTGCGAGTGAAGGTGGGTGTGAGAGAGTTTAGAGAGAGAAGAGAGAGGGCAAGCCCGTGGGTAGTGAGTGGGTGTGCTGGGTGTGTGTCAATGGCGATGAGGGTGGCCACGGTGGTTGTGGGTGATAGGTTGGTGCTGTGGGTCCGCCGTGAGGTGAGAGAGGGTATATCAAGGTGGGTGTGCTGGGTTGGTGTGGTGTGATCGGGGAGAGAGAGAGAGGTGTCGAGATGGTATGCATGGTGAAGTCGTGACTGAGGGAGGAGAGGGAGTTGTGCTGCAGGACATGATGGATATTGGCACGGCTGGTGTTCTTCGGGCCATTGGTCACCACCTGACTACACATGATATCTTGGTTGTGAGTGTGTTCAGATCCAGAGCTTCAAAGGGGTGATCTTCCATGGCGAGAGAGAGAACAGCTGCTGCCATGGTTGGCCGTGGTGTTGATGTGTGTGTGTTACCCCCATGAGAGAGAGGTTAGTGAGTGAATCACTCATGGTCCTTTCCCTTGTAGCAAAACATGACTCCAACCAAAGAGAAAGAGAGAGGTTAAGTCCCAGAGAGGGCGAGAGATCAGTCTGTTTTTGGGTGTAGTCAGTCCTCTCTTCACCCGTGTATCTGTGTGAATGGTCTGTTAGTCTTTAGTGTGTGGGTGAGTCTCCCTCTTTCTTTCAACCGTGTATCCCTCTTCCCTCTGTGTTGTGTTGAGCGTGTGTATTTGTGGAGAGAGAGAGACCCAGCTAGAGCAGTGTGCCTGTGTCTATGTGTGCTGTCCCTCCCGTGGGTGTGTGTGTGAGTGTGTATGCATGTGTAGTGTCTGTGTGTTGGGTGTCTACCGTGTATGAATGGCGTGGGTGTGTGTAGCCGTGAGTGTTGAGAGTGGTGGGTGTGTGCATGGGAGGTGTCTATGCATGTGTGTGTCTCTGGGTGTCTTCCTCCTCCTCCTCTCCCTTTTATCATTTTTTTATTGATCTTCTCTTTCCTTTTTTTTTTTCTTTTTTTAAAATTTTTAAAAGAGAGAACCCATCCTGGCCCGAGAGAGCACATGTATGTGTGTTGTTTTTGTCTCCTCCACCCACTCTCACCTGCTCCCCTCTTTTTGTCAATCTTCACATGTCCTCTCTTTTTTCAATCTTCTTCACCTGCTCCCCTCTTATCTTCCACCGAAAGCAAACACCGACCCTATTTTTTTTTCTTTTTCTTTTTTTTTTTATTTTATTTTATTTTCTATTTATATTGTTTTTTTTTTCTTTTTATCATTTTTTTTGTTTATAAAATATTTATCAATTTATATAAAACACACCTAAAACAAATATACACACACATTATAAAATATTACAAATTTATAAAATATTAGAGATGGCCAAAATGGGTGAGGTTTTGGATTAAATTTTCAATTTGATTTTTCTGGTGAGGGTGGTCAAACTAAGATGCCCAAGTCTTAGGGCCGGTCAAAATGAGGTGTCTACAACGGTATTATGTCTTCGACGAATGTGTCGAGACTTACCGTTATAGATATGATTCTGTGCCCGTCCTATTACTGTTTCACTATCACAGTGAATGCATATAGCTAGCACAGGTTTAGGTCACATTAGAATGTCTTCTAAGAAATTACGAAGCCATTCTGCTTCTTCTCATGTTTTATCTAATGCGATAAACTCAGATTCCATTGTCGACCTAGCTATGCATGTCTGCTTGGAAGATTTCCAAGAGACTACAGCACCTCCCAGGATAAAGACGTATCCACTAGTAGATTTTGAGTCTTTAATATCCGATATCCAATTCGTATCGCTGTACCCCTCGAATACTATTGGATATTTGGTATAATGTAATCCATAATTCTGGGTATGTCTTAGATACCTAAGTACCCTAATTATCGCTTTCCAATGATCGGACCCTGGATTACTTGTATACCTACTCAATTTGCTTATAACATAGGCTAAATCTGGCCTAGTGCAATTCATTAAGTACATCAAGCTTCCGATTATTCGAGAATACTCTAATTGTGATATGCTTGCACCTATATTTTTTGACAAAAGAAGACTAATGTCAACAGGTGTTTTAGCAGGACGGTCGTCATGCTTTCCAGATTTCTCCAGAATCTTCTCAACATAGTGAGACTGAGATAAAGCATATCCTTCAGATGTTCTAGTAATTTTTATTCCTAGAATTACATCTGTTATTCCCAGATCTTTCATGTCAAACTTTTTGTTCAACATTTTCTTTGTGGATTTAATCATGTCATTATTGCTTACAATAATGAGCATGTCATCCACATAAAGACAAACTATGACATAGCCTTTGTCTGTGTTTTTAACATAGACGCATTTTTCACATTCGTTTATCTTAAAACCATCCGAAAGCATAGCATGATCAAATTTTTCATGCCATTGTTTCGGAGCTTATTTTAATCCATAAAGGGATTTGACAAGTTTACAAACCTTTTTCTCCTGGCCGGGAACTTGAAACCCTTCTGGTTGTTCCATATAGATTTCCTTATCTAACTTGCCATTCAAAAAAATTGTTTTAACATCCATTTGATGTATTTCCAGATTATACAAAGCTGCAATCGCAATCAACATGCGAATGGATGTTATTCTTGTCACTGGTGAATAGGTGTCAAAATAATCAAGGCCTTCCTTCTACCTGTATCCCTTAATAACAAGCCTAGCCTTGTATTTATCTATTGAACCATCTGCTTTCATTTTTCTCTTGAATATCCACTTATATCCAAGAGGTTTACACCCTGGTGGAAGATCCACCAGTTCCTAAGTATGGTTTTGCAGTATTAATTCAATTTCACTATTCACATCCTCTCTCCACAATGGAGCTTCAGGACTTGACATTGCTCTCTTGAAGTTTTGAGGCTCATTTTCTAACAGGTATGTCAGAAAATCTAGACCAAATGATTTAGAGATCCTAGCCTTTTTGCTACGTCTAGGTTCATCTGATTCATTATCATTATGGTCTTTACTGCTACCTATAGCAGTATCAAAAGTTCTTTTATTTGAACTTATCTCTTCAGTTTCCTTGCAAGGAAAAATGTGTTCAAAGAACGATGCATTCCTTGACTCAATAATAGTGTTTACATGCATATCAGGATTTTCAGATCTATGAACTAAAAATCTATATGCACTACTATTATTTGCGTAACCAATGAACACACAATCAACAGTTTTTGGTCCTATCTTAGTCGTTTTGGGACTAGGGACTGCAACCTTGGCCAAACACCCCCACACTTTGAGGTAATTGTAAGTAGGTCGTCAACATTTCCATAATTCATAAGATGTTTGATTGAGTTTCTTGTGAGGTACCTTATTAAGGATAAAGTTAGCAGACAAAATTGCCTCCCCCCCACAAGTTTTGAGGTAACCCTGAACTAATCAACATGGCATTTATTATCTCTTTAAGAGTTCGATTCTTTCTCTCAGCAACTCCATTTGACTGAGGAGAATAGGGTGCAGTGGTTTGATGAATGATACCATGTTCAGAACAAAATTCTTCAAATGATGCATTATACTCACCACCTCTGTCACTCCTTACTATCTTAATAGTTTTGCCAAGTTAATTTTCAACCTCAAATTTATATTGCCTAAAAGCTTCTACGGCTTCATCTTTATTTCTCAATAAGTAAACATAGCAATATCGAGTGCAATCATCAATAAAAGTAATAAAGTACTTCTTACCTCTTCTAATTTGAGCAAATTTTAAATCACAGATATCTGTGTGAATTAAACTTAGAGGTTCAACACTTCTTTCAACTTTATTAAATGATGGCTTAGTGAGTTTTGCTTCAACATAAATCTCACATTTATGATTAGGATCAAATTCTAAGTTAGGTAAACATTCTAATGTAACAAGTCTACGCAAAGAATTAAAATTAACATGTCCTAATCTACCATGTCATAAAAAAGAAGACTCAACAATATAAACAGAAGATGTGTTCTTATTATTAATAGCCAAATTTGGTACAACAGTATTTACATTGAGCTTAAAAAGCTCATCACTCATGTATCCTCGCCCCACATACATCCCACTCTTGGAGAGTATAACTTTATCAGATTCAAAGACTAATTTAAACTCATTCTTAATTAACAATGACCCAGAAATCAAATTCTTGCGAATCTCTGGCACATGGAGTACATTGTTAAGAGTGAGTTCTTTCCCCGAGGTCATTTGCAGCACAATCTTTCATTGTCCTTCTACAGTTAAAGTGGAGGAGTTTCTCATAAAAAGTTGTTCCCCACTTTCCACCACTTTGTAGGTTGTGAACATTTCTTATCTGCACAGATATGGCAGGTTGCTCCAGTATCCACCCACCATTCCTTGGGATTGCCCACCAAATTTGCTTCAGAGACTACTGTAGCAAGATTGATGTCGGCCACTCTATCGGAAAGATAAAAATCCTCGGCTATGTTAGCTTGTGCTGGCTTTTTGCTTGAACCCCTCCTGTCCTGCGAACGTGACAATCCTTAGTGCAATACCCATCTTTGCCGTACACAAAACACTTGCCTTTGAACCTCTTGTTGAACCCGTTGTTGATCCCTTTATTGATCTTACTAGTGGATCCTTGTTTGGGACCATTGTCATCATACTTCCGCTTTTTGTTGTTGAACTTTGACCCTTGTCCATGTTCCACAACATTTGTTTTAGCCTGCATAACATGGTTTCCTGACTTCTTGTCGGAACCACGGTTGTCTTCCTCAATACAGAGCCGCACTATCAGTTCCTCCAATTTCATCTCCTTGCGCTTATGCTTTAGATAATTCTTGAATTCTTTTCAGGATGGTAGCAATTTTTTAATGATTGTCGCAACTTGAAAAGATTCACTGAGAATCATCCATTCCGCATGTATGTCAGGGAGAATTAATTGGAGATCTTGAACCTGGCTAATAACCGTCTTGGAATCCATCATTTTAAAATCCAGAAAACGGCTGACAACAAATTTCTTTGTACTGGTATCCTCTGTCTTGTACTTGTGATCTGGAGATTCTCACAATTCTTTAGCAGTGCTTTTAACACTATATACATTATACAGTGTATTATCCAACCCATTAAGGATATAATTCCGACACAGAAAATCACCATGTTTCCATGTATCGACTGCGGCAACCACTTGCCGATCAGTTTCTCATTCGTTCAGTGCACCGATTCCTTTTCATGAGTGAAGCGAGCCAAATTCAATGTCGTAAGATAAAATATCATTTTTTGTTGTCATCTTTTAAAATCATTGCCATTGAATTTTTCTGGCTTCTCTCCATGATTTACGGGTATTGCCAAAGTCATCACTGGCACAACAGGTGTGGGGGTCGGTGTAATAACAGTCTAAGTATTGTTAGTTGTCATATTTCTAACGAAATAAAAAAAAATGTACCAATCACAAATTTATACACAAAAAGAAATTACATACAAAATAAACAGAATAATATTTTGTAACAAAATTCCAATGATAAACAGTATATTACTACTATGTTATCAAAGAAATCATTAAACAGTATATTACTATTATTTAAGAAATTAAACAGTATATTACTACTATTTAATTTCCGAAACAAAATATTTGTCTGTCTAACGCAGAAATAAATAAAAATAAAAAATATACTTTAAGATTGTTATACCCATAGTGGTGTGTGCGAGTAAATTAAATGTATAAATTAAATAAACAATAAAATAGATAATTCAGAAAAATAATTATATAAATTATTTTCCGAATTAAACGCTTACAGAAAATAATGTCGAGGCTTGTGTTGGATACAATCTCCTTAAAGTAAATTTCGTACTCGCTCCGATGCTTCGAGTTTTACCAGCGCCTACTTCCCAGGATGCAACAACTAACACTTGATTTTACAGCACTATAAAATCAAGTCTAGTGAACCAAAACTTTGCTGAAACTCTCTCTTTCTTTTCCTAAAATTAAATGCAGAACAAATGCAGAAAACAGGAAGACAGAAAGAGGAGAAGAGAGACGAAAATCTGAGGAAAAAATGTGATGAAATGAATTGCTGGAAGCAGCCTTTATATAGGCAATTTGGTGGCTGTTCGAACAGGTGCCAATAGATAAGCAAATGTTCAGACAGATTTCAATAGATAGGAAATCTATTTGAACAGTTCCAGATCTGTATGGGAAGGATTCAACAGGTTCAAACCTGTTCGGGTGGGTTAGGATCTATTTTAGTGAAGGAAAAAATTTTGGACCAATTTATTTTGAATTTTGAAACCAAAATAAAAAATAAATAAATAAATTACAAATGTTTTGGCCCAAAAATGTAAGTATTGGGCAGACAAACCCAACCCAACCTCACACCCCGCGCCCAAGCCAGTCCAACTCGCCGACCGATGACGACGCGCGCGCGGTTTTAATTTTGGGTCCAATGGGTCTAGCCCACTTCACCCTTCCACAAACTTGGGTACCCCTTGGGACCCATCCCAAGCATCTCAAGCTAAGTATATTAAACCCATCAAAACCTCAAGCCTTTCCAATGTGGGACAAGTACATTTCACAAATGCGTAGGAAACCCACCAAAAAACTAGTTCCACGAACCCGAAAATGCGCGTTGAATTCTCATTCATCCAGAAATGGTTTTGAGCAACCAAATACATGAATTTTTTCACTACGTGACATTAAACATGAACCCAATTAGAAACATTAAAAATAATGCTTGGATCTCACCTTAATTAATGCTCAAAGTTAGCAAAAAATAAGGTTACACAAAAGCCATTTTCCAACAGATATCCGAATATAATAAAATAATTCAGCAATTGATGTCCTAATATAATGAAATAATTTGGCAGTTGATGTCTGAATATATTAAAATAATTTGACATTAGTTGTCCGACTGAAAACCACGAAAGGGAAAAAAAATTATGCATGAAAAAACTAACATTTTCATCACTAATAGAGTATAAATCTAGAGATTAAAGCAATATGAGAGTTGTTATGAGAATATTGTTTTGCAAACAATAGAGGAGTATAGAGTGTGTAGCAAGTAAAGTGACAATAATGAAAAAATTAGGGTTTAGTTTTTTTTACTCAAGAGGTTACATTGAGATTTTTTTTCTTTTTAAAAGATGTGTACAAAGAATATTTTCATATAATATTATGAATGCTAATGAATGTCCATTATAGTAATTTTAGTTTAGGGTATAATTATCATTAAAATAATATTTTATTAAGTGTGTGCACTGAGATAATTAGGTGTGTGGAAATAGAATTTCCATTTGTTGATTTATAAATTTGAGTAGAGATTTGAAAAGGATAAGAAGACGGAGAAAGAAAAATGTGTGAAAAGTAATAATTATACCAATTATTATATAGTAGTGTTACACACACCAATTATTATATTAATTAGTATATTAATACATGTTATAGCATTGCAATTGCAAAATTATGGACCCTACTTATATACAAACTATAAATATTCAAAACCAATAAAATTATATCACATTATCTGTCAGTATACTATTTAAACTTATAAAGATTTCGGGTTTCATTTGCCAAACAAATTACCAAACAAAATTGTATGCACATATAGAAGAAATCACAAAAATGTGCATATATAAATTAATGTGTGGTTTATACTAGGTTTTGAATAGTGTTATATTCTTTCAGTT
>JAPPVO010007701.1:0-23043 GCA_030407325.1 Camellia japonica | reverse complement strand
AATCTTCCCAACTCCCCTGAAAATCCAAAGCACACATGCGAAGCATATCTTCTAAAGTTTGTATCGTTCGTTCTGACTGCCCATCTGTCTGTGGGTGGAATGCAGTACTGAACCTTAGTTTTGTTCCCATAGCTTCCTGCAAACTCTTCCACAATCTAGATACAAATTTCGGATCTCTATCCGACACAATAGACACTGGGACTCCGTGTAAACGGACAATCTCTTCAACGTAAATGGTAGCCAATCTATAAGCAGTAAATGTAGTTTTAACAGGTAGAAAATGTGCGGATTTAGTCAGTCTATCAACTACAACCCAAACAGAATCCATACCTCGTGAAGTCCGAGGTAGGCCGACAACGAAATCCATAGTCACATGTTCCCACTTCCATTCAGGAATAGGGAGAGGTTGAAGTAGACCGCCTGGTTTCTGATGTTCAGCTTTAACTTGCTGACACTGAAGGCACTTGGACACATATTCCGCAATCTTTTTCTTCATTTTAGGCCACCAATAGGTTTGTTTCAAATCCCGCTACATTTTATTATTACCCGGATGCATAGCAAATACGGATCTGTGGGCTTCATCTAAGACCCTCTTCTTTAGTTCCGGAATATCGGGGACACACATTCTGTTTCGGAATCTCAACATTTCATTCTCAATGCTAAATTCTGCTTTTGGACTCGTCTCAAATTCATTGATTACTTCTCTGAGGAACTCATCCTCTTTCTGTTTCTGTTTGATCTCCTCAACAATTGCCGGCTCGGCTGTAATAGCGGCTATCAATCTGCCCTGTTCACATACCACTACCTCAATTTCTGACTTCTCAAAATCTTGCAAGATTTCTTTCTGTTCGGTAAGCAAACAAGCCATACCCCCTGTTGATTTTCTGCTCAAGGCATCAGCAACTGTATTAGCTTTCCCGGGGTGGTACTGAATCTCAAGATCATAGTCTTTTATTAATTCCAGCCATCTCCTCTGACGCATATTCAGCTCTTTCTGCGTGAAGAAGTATTTTAGGCTCTTATGATCCGTGTAGACTTCGCATTTTGCCCCATACAAATAATGCCGCCAGATTTTCAGGGCAAAAACAACTGCGGCCAATTCCAGGTCGTGCGTCGGATAATTCTTCTCATGTGGCCTCAACTGTCGGGAGGCGTAAGCAATAACCTTTCCGTTCTGCATTAACACACAACCCAAACCCTTATAAGATGCGTCACTGAAAATTACAAAATTTTCCGTACCTGAAGGTAGTGTCAAAATTGGCGCGGTGGTCAATCTTGTTTTCAGTTCTTGAAAAGCAAATTCTCTTTCATCATTCCATTCAAACAGTTGCCCTTTACGTGTCAATTGGGTAAGAGGCACAGCTAGTTTCAAAAAATCTTTCACAAACCTCCTGTAGTACCCTGCTAAGCCCATGAAGCTACGGACTTCTGTCACATTAGTTGGTGTAGGCCAGTTCACAATTGCTTCTATTTTCTGTGGGTCCACTGAAATTCCTTCCTTGTTGATCACATGCCCTAAGAAAACAACTTCATCCAACCAAAACTCACATTTCTTTAGTTTAGCAAATAATTTCCTTTCTCGAAGTATTTGTAAAACAGTCCTCAAATGTTGTTCATGTTCAAGTCTATCTTTAGAATATATCAAGATGTCGTCGATGAAGACTACACAAACTCATCAAGGTAGGTTTTAAAAATCTATTCATTAAGTCCATAATGCTGCCGGAGCATTAGTCACTCCAAATGGCATAACAAGAAACTCAAAATGACCATACCTCGTTCTGAATGCTGTTTTCTCAACATCCTCTGCCTTAACCTTCAACTGATGATACCCGGATCTCAAATCAATCTTTGAAAACACCTATGATCCCTGCAACTGATCAAATAAATCATCAATACGGGGTAAGGATACTTGTTCTTTATCGTTACCTTGTTCAATTCCCGATAATCGATGCACAAGCGCAAAGTACCATCCTTCTTTTTCACAAATAACACCGGTGCGCCCCAAGGCGAGGTGCTGGGCCGGATAAACCCTTTATTAAGAAGGTCTTGCAACTGTTCCTTTAATTCCTTCATTTCGGCGGTAGCCATCCTGTAGGGAGTTTTAGAAATAGGCTGGGTGCCTGGCACAGTCTCAATAGTAAACTCTATCTCCCTGTCTACCAATTCCCCAGGTAATTCATTTGGAAACACATCTGGGAATTCTCTAACAATGGGAATATCATTCAATTCAATATTCACAGATTGCTCAGTCAATACATAACATAAATAACCCTGGCACCCTTTCCTGATCAATTTACATGCTTTCATTGCAGATATCAAGTATGGTGGAGGCACTACCCCATTTCCCACAAACACAATTTCTTTTTGTTCTGGTGGTTTAAACACAACCCTCTTTGACACACAATCTATGGTGGCACAATATTTGGTCAGCCAATCCATGCCCAAAATTACATCGAAGTGTCTAAAGTTTAAGGGCAACAAATCTACATATAGGGTAGCATCCTCAATATGCATATCACAAAACTGATATATATAGTCACATAATACAAATTCCCCCGATGGAGCAGACACACATAACAAATATGGTAACAATTCTAGGGGTCTTTTCAGTCTAGATGCAAATGCATATGTCACAAATGAGTGCGTTGATCCAGAATCAATTAATACAAAAGCATCCTGGTTACATATTGAGATAGTACCTGAGACAACGGCATTGGCATTCCGTGTATCACCCGGAACAAGCGCAAAAACTCTCCCCTGTCTCACTGTGTCCCCAGTAATAGCGGACCTCATAGTATTTCCCGGCTTTGGAACCGATGCAGTTGAACTAGCTGCTAGTTTCCCACCGTTCTGATTGCACTCTCGGGCTATGTGCCCTTGTTTCCCACACTTGAAACAGCCTCCTGACGCACGGTAACAGACCCCACAGTGCCTTTTGCTACAGATATTGCACATGGGAGCTGTGTCTCGGGAAGAATTTGAAGTAGTGGAGGAGCCCGTGTTTTGCTTTTTCAGAAATTTCTTCTTCGAAAAGAAGCCTAGCCTTTTGTTACCCTTTCATTCTGTTGCTGGCTTAGCTTGTCTAGCTATATTAGCCTCTGATATGATGGCCCTGTCAAGCACCCCGATGTAGGTCTCCAGCTTTAGGACATTCACCCTCTCTAGGATGTCACCGCGGAGTCCGCCTTCGAAATGTCTTGCCTTCTTATAATCGGTGTCAATCACATGTGGTGCAAATCTGGCCAATTCAGTGAACTTGGCCTCATACTCAGCCACTGTCATGCTATCTTGCTTGAGTTCCATGAACTCGGCTACTTTCCTGTCCCGAACACATTGCGGAAAATACTTGTCATAAAAGATCTCTAAGAATTTCACCCAATCAACATCCTTATGATTTTCTCGCATCAACATCCACCATCTTCTTGCTTCGTCTTCTAGCATAAAGGTGGCTAGAAGCACTTTCTGAGTCTCTGAACAGGGGAACACTTCAAATAGCTTCTCAATGCCGAGGACCCATGCTTCGGCTTTCAAAGGATCTAATCCCCCGTGGAACTGTGGCGGTTTCATTTTCTTGAATTCCTTGGTGAGAGTTATAATCCGGTCATCATTCTGATTATTTGGCACAGGTGGTGCCTGAGGTGGAGGTGGCGGGTGTGGTTGCTGCCACTGTTGTTGCCACTCCTGTTGTTGTCTCAAAGCTTCTGCCATTTCCTGTATCAGTCTTTCCATTCTGTCCATTCTGGCAGTTGAGGATTCTTCTAGTTCATCTCCTCTGGTTCTCACCATCTGATTAAACTTGCATTATGTTATATACATGATATACACAAGTATGCATGTAACAAGGAGCAGACATATTCAGGTAATTTGCAATGCAAGTAATTCACAACTTATAGCACATAATTTTCAAATCAAAACATTTAAGCACACAATCAATGCTTCCAAATTCATATTCATCACGTGAATGCATCCTAGATCTTATCTAGACGCTATTGCTCTTTTTGGACAAGTGCGTGAGTTATTAACTCGTGCTCTGATACCATTCTGTCATGACCCGGACCCGCCCCCATGCGTTAAGGACATAACCGGCCAGTAATCCTGTGATTACCTACGGCCTCAAACCAAAATAGACATAACTCGCCAGAGTAAAGGGGCCAAACGGAAGCAAAATTAAAAACTTTGTCCATAGAGCGGTGCTTATATGCACATCAAACAACTCATACATATATGCGTTAATAACCCACATCAAAAGTATAGTAGCAAGAACTTCTTTACAATAGGATCATCTGAACTGAGCCAACCCATATCAGACTACATACAAATGTACACAAAACCCTTGCCAACAAAATGAAATATAGTTACATGACAAAATGGCAAGGACGGGTCGCACGTGAGACACGAGGCTGACTCTCCAAAACTCATGTTGTTCATGGTAGACTTCACTGGGGCTGGGTTTGTACTCTCTTGGCTTACCTACAAAAACATGAATGAGCGTGAGCGATAGCCCAGTGAATAATATCAATTACAGAATTTATGCGACAAGACGTAAAACAACGTTTTCCAAACGGCCTTGGGCCCAATTCATTCCTGTAGTTAACATATATATAAGGGTAATTTAAATCATAGTTCCGCACACACTGGCCTTTTACTCATTCGGCTTTACATTCATTACGAAACGGCCTTCGGCCCATTTGATTATGTCAAAACGGCCTTTGGCCTAATCATTCATTTCAAAACGGCCTTTGGCCCACTTAATCATTTCAGAACGGCCTTTGGCCCACTCATTCATTTCAATACGATCTTTGGCCTACTTAATCATTTCAAAACGGCCTTTGGCCCACACTTTCGTATCAAAACGGCCTTCGGCCCACACATTCATGTCAAAATGACCTTGGGTCCATTCAGGTTTACCAAAACGACCTTTGGTCCATTCATGTTCAACAAAACGACCTCTGGTCCATTCGTGTTCAACTTACATCCACAATCCCAATTAGCAGTTCATAAGCTTTAAGGGAATAAACAATTGAACATTCATAAGCATTCGAATATCGATATTACTCACAGTGATCGGCTTGTGGATTTGCCCTGGAGCTTGACCCTACACATTTCATGAACACAAAAGGGTCATTAACAGTTCAATCCGTTCTTTAATTCACATATTCCTCTTTAGGCTTTGTTATTATCCCATTAACTCATTTACAATGCTTAACATATGCCTAAGAGTGCTTGCAAGTGAAAGAGAACGGAAAACATAACATAAAATGCAAAAACAGGATTTCAGAAAATAGGGTCCCCACTCGAGCGTCAACTTCCCCACTCGAGCGGACCCTTAGGTCTGCAAAAGTACTGGTTACCTCTAATTCACGCTCGAGCGTGGACTCAGCCGCTCGAGTGGACTTCCTGCCTACGTAGCTCCTCGCTCGAGCGTCAACTTCCCCGCTCGAGCGGGAACCATGTCTGCAGAAAATGCTGGGAGCTCGATTTCTCCGCTCGAGCGGCACTTCCCCCGCTCGAGCGGGAGTCAAAATTCTGGGATTTCCAGAATGTGTTCTTGAGCTTCAACTCGAAATTCGAAGGTTCAAGATGCATGATTTCGGCCCAAATATCATAGAAACACATACTAACATGATACCAATACCAATTTACAACATTAGAAAGCTCAATTTCTCAAAATAAATACATGCATGGCTCAAATTGCACCAAACTCATTACTAACACAACCATTTCATGCATTCAACTCTTGTACCCTTATAATCTGCACATGCATGTGGTACATTATTCTCAATCTCAACTTATGTGATGAAGAGATGGTCAAGAACATGATCTTTAACTAAAAACTCACATAGATCATGCATTTGGTGCTCAAATATGAAAATTCAAAGCAATTACATACATGCATGCAAGCATTAACCTTCAATCCAACACATACAATTCAAATTCCTTTCAATTCTCACTCTTGACCATAAATCAACTTTGAATACACAAAATTGCCCATTAAACTCATGAATTACTCACCAAGGAACTTGATTCTCACAATCTATGATCAAATCTTGAATAATCTTCAAGGTTCCCAAGCTTTAAGTTAAAATTTGCACAACTCCTCCCCCTTTCTCTCACTAGGGCCGGATCTCTCTCTCTCTCAATGGTATAACTCAGATTTTGAGTTCAATAGAGTTAAAGGAAAGTGAGTGTTAATGCACAACAAGCCCCACTAAATCAATATAATAATAATAAAGTAATTGGGCTCTAATTTATCAATTTAATCAGTTTAAATTGACCAGAATAAATTTTCAATTAAATTTCACCGTAGGCTCTAAAAATTACGCCGATCACAATGGCGTAGTCAATTCCGAGTTCCGCGGCCGATAAGGCCCTCAATTTAATTTCTAAAGTAGATTATTCAAACAGATATTCCTACAGTGAACAGATACGAATTCAAAATCATATATTATCACATAGTGGCACACAAAATCATGCTAAACACATAACCATAAACAAATTAAGGACCAATTTAGCATATTACAGAACAGGGGTATCACATTTAGGCACGGGCATAGAGAGTGACTTTGTGCCTTCAGGCACGGGCATTGAGAGTGACACCGTGCCTTCAGGCATGGGCATAGAGAGTGACACCGTGCCTTCAGGCACGGGCATAGAGAGTGACACCGTGCATAGAGAGTGACTTTGTGCCTTCAGGCACGGGCATAGAGAGTGACTTCGTGCCTTCAGGCACGGGCATAGAGAGTGACACCGCGCATAGAGAGTGACATCGTGCATAGAGAGTGACACCGTACATAGAGAGTGACACCGTGCATAGAGAGTGACACCGTGCATAGAGAGTGACTTTGTGCCTTCAGGCACGGGCATAGAGAGTGACACCGTGCATAGAGAGTGACACCGTGCCTTCAGGCACGGGCATAGTGAGTGACACCGTGCATAGAGAGTGACACCGTGCATAGAGAGTGACTTTGTGCCTTCTGGCACGGGCATAGAGAGTGACACCGTGCATAGAGAGTGACTTTTTGCCTTCTGGCACGGGAATAGAGAGTGGCACCGTGCCTTCAGGCACGGGCATAGAGAGTGACACCGTACATAGAGAGTGACTTTGTGCCTTCAGGCACGGGCATAGAGAGTGACACCGTGCCTTCAGGCGCAGGCATAAAGAGTGACTTTGTGCCTTATTATATAGAGAGTGACTTTGACATCCTCTCTATGCCCATGCCTGTAGGCACGATGTAAATAATGTTAGGATTATAATATAATTGTAATCGCAACACTATTTAAATTTAAAATTAAAATGCAATTATAAAAATATATTTAATAAAGAAATATAGTCTCAAAACTAAGTCACTCTCTCGCTTTGTTTTTCTATTTCTCTCTTTAAATTGAAAAACACCCAACACCAATGAGAGGATGTCAAAACACTATACAAAGAGAGCGATGGAGAGAGAGCCGATGTCAAAACACCCACCCAAACCATTAAGATCTCAGTGTATAAGCTAAAGAGAAATACAGTTTCAAAACTAACTCACTCTCTCACTCTGTTTTTCTATCTCTCTTCAAATTAAAGAACACCCAAGACCAATGAGAGGATGTCAAAACACTGTATAGAGAGAGTGAGGGAGAGAATGCCGATATCAAAACACCCAAACCATTAAGATCTGTGTATAAGCTAAAGAGAAATAGTAAACTAAAGGGAAGGATGTTTTCGAAAATGATAATAGTGGTTTTTTGCAGCAGTGATATAAAATATCCAGTGCAAGAGGAACCACTGAATTCTTGAAAACAACTCCAAAAAGACAGTTTAATTTTAACTCAAACTTGCTGGATTTGTAATAGTGAGAGATTTATGCCATGCTTCACATTTGACTATGAATTGGAATTTCTAATTGTTCCAACTTAGCAAGGCTGTTTAGGAGTTTGCTAAACTATTAAAAGGGAAAGAGAGTTTTTCATGCCACAGTCAGGACAATGAAGTTACAATACTGACTCTTTACTTTCTCAAATTTGACTCTATAAAGTATGTACCAGAGTAAGACCAAGGATTGGGCCAGTAGATGAGGTGCTCCCTTGCCAGGGGTGATGTTTGGGTTCGAGTCTTACCTGTTGCGTGATGCAATTTCCTAGGGTAATATTTACATTATGTAATGGTTATTATAGCATTTTTTGTCAAATTTTTAACAAAAATCATTTTTAAGATTAAATTAAAAAAAAAATTAAAATCTAAAAAATTAAAATAAAAAAAATCATTAAACATAAATGAGTATAGTATAATTTATCCAAATATTTTTTTGTTGTTTACTATTTAATTGGCAAAAATGAATGGTCATAATTCAATGGTCAAAAAAGGTTCCTTCCTCATTTATCCGATATCTTTCTATGTATTTTTTTCCACAATCCGTGTTCAATTTCCATGATCCATACTTCCCATACCAATTCCATTGAAAATTGGATCACCCATTGTTTTCAAAATAATATCATTATGGTGTAACTTACATTTTATTAATTTTAAATGAATTTCCATGATCCATACTTCCCATACCAATTCTATTGAAAATTGGATCACCCATTGTTTTCAAAATAATAACATCATTATTGTGTAATTTACATTTTATTAATTTTAAATTTACATTGTACACTAAAATTTTGAAATATTTTCCAGGTTAAAAATTCTAGATTTATACCATTTCCATTACCAAAAAATTATTACTAATTTAGAAGAGAATTATTCTTGAAAACAATATTCTGCACCAATTTGGCAAGCAGTAAGGTTGCCTTATCCAATATTTTTTTAAGGGTTAATTTTTTTACATTTAATTTGGATTTTTTTGTTGGTGATTTTTTTTTTAAATTATAAAATATTTTACATTTTAAAACATGACTGCCAACCTAATAGCTTTTAAGAATATTGAACTTAAACTTCCTTTATAAAACTTGGCAAAACAAAAAAAATTCCTTTATAAAAGTTTGTTAATATTTTATAAAAGAGAATGAAGTATTGACATGTAACATTTACATAAAAAACCAAAATTCAAAATTTACACTATTCTTTCCTCATTTTTGATAAATAACTTGGTTATAAAGACAAATGAACCTTAAAAATATACTTGAATAAAAATGAATATACCATAGAAAGGGAAACCAGAGATGGCAGAACACCAATTCTCAGAAAACACCCTAATACTATAGATACAAAATTATTTATGCCTCTAGAACAAAGCCAACAAAGAATTTGATACCCTTGAAGCTGAAAGGAGAGGCAATATTATCTCAAATCATTAAGAAAAAAATATAATATTTGCAATCTATTAATCTCTTAAAAAATAAATATAACTTTTAAAGTTGTGTGAATTTTGAATTTATAAAAATCTTGAGATCTACAAATGAAATCAACAGGCAGAGACATCAAGCCAGAAAATGAGATGGAAAAAAAATCACAATTTCTAGAATAATCAACATTGATTGATTGAAATTATATCAGAATATTCCATTGGAAGAGAGGCCAGAGAAGAATTAAAAAAAAAAACCCTAAAACTTTGGAAGAGAGAGATGAATATATATGCCTCCAGAACAAAGCCATCAAGAAATAGATCATCAGATCTCTGCCCTTGCAGCCGAAAGAAGAGGCAATTTAATTATACACACGTAAAACAAACACATAAACATATATGAAGATATATTAGTGCTCTCTATCTCTCTCTCTCAGCATTTACGGGGAGAGAGAGAGAGAGAGCAGCGTCGTGTTCGTGCCTCATGAGCAGTTTCGGGAGCGAGGGTATGGAAGGAGAAGAACAGGGCTAGAGAGCAACAGTTTCGGGAGTGAGGGTGTTGAAGAAGAAGAACATGGAAGAAGAGAGAGATAAAGAGGGAATCGGGTGGGTGAGAATAAAGAAGGGAGGAGATAAATATATAATAACAGAGTGATCTTGAAAATAGAATGGAGATGAGACGTGGGTGAGTAAGAAGTTTAGTGTTTGGGCGGAAAGTAAATTTATATATATTTGAAGGGGCTCATCTTAGCTGTCCATTTAAATATAAAAATAAATTAGAATCATTAAAATGTCCTAGCAGGACAATTGTCTCTAACATATTTTATAGAATAACAGAGTGATCTTGAAGATAGAATGGAGATGAGACGTTGGTGAGTAAGAAGTTTAGTGTTTGGGCGGGAAATAAATTGATATATATTTAAAGAAGCTCATCTCAGCTGTCCATTTAAATATAAAGGAGCTCATCTCAGCTGTCCATTTAAATATAGAAATGAATCAGGATCATTAAAATGTCCTAATAGAACAATTGTCTCTAACATATTTTCAAAAACTTTTGTGCCTTATTATATAAATTTATAATTTTATCTATATAACACATTTTAACCCATAAATATAACACATTTTAACCCATAAAAAATATAATTATAATTTTATCAATGGCTGATAATCAACTTTTTCAAATAAAAAAATACAAAAAAAAAATCAATTTTGACTTTCGCTATAAACCTAAAAAAAAGTGGCTAGAAGCCGAGTTCCCAAAACCCGGACTGGATTGAAGGCAATGGAGGAGGAACTGAAGCCGCCGTCAGCACCACCACCGCCTAAGACGAGCGAACGATCAGCAATGACGAGACAGAGACAGAGACAGAGACAGAGACAGGAGCAGAGTACTAGCAGTATCGATCTCATAGGCGAAGATCTTCTCCAGAACATTCTCTCCAGGCTTCCAGCCTTATCCTTCGCATCCGCGGCGTGCGTTAGCCGCTCCTGGAACTCCCTCTGCAACCTTCTCCTCTCTCGGCCCAAGCTCTCCTCCGCCTTCTCTCTCAACCCTTCTCTTCGGGTAAATCAACCCTAACCCTAACCCTAAACCTAACCCTTTCGTTTTTGTTTTTTGGGGGCTTTGGTTGTTTCCCAAGAAAATGTAGGAATGATCAAGGAAACAGAAGATCAAAATAAAATAAAATAAAAGTTGAATTTTGCAGTCAATTACTCGGCTAGAAATATTGGGAGTGTTTTTTTTTTGTTTTTATTTTTATTTTTATTTTCTCAGCAACCAAACGGCGGATTTGGATTCGTGTATATTGGACTTAAAAATGTTGTTATTAATAGGATGCGGTGAAAGAGGTTGTTAATGAGGTTCTCTCGGAGCCCCTCCGACCGCATTTCGCCATCGCTTGCATTAGCCCTTCGTTCAGCCTGCGTCTGGCTCACAAACTTGTATGAATTCTCTCTCCTTCTAACAAACATGTTCAGCATCTTTTGAATACATAGTTTAGAGTATCTCCATTCCTTTCTCTTTTTTTTTTCCTGTCAAATTTGAGTGAAATTTTGGTTACTCTTTTTCTTTTCTTTTTTTCTTCATCAATTTGTTTGAAAAATTACAGACTTATCCTAAAACCTGATTTAACCATCTTTGATGAAAGAAAATCATCTCCAATCCGTACTCTTTTAAAAATTTCGTCAAATTTGAGTATAAATATGACTGTTGGAGATTGGTGAAGGATTTGGTTTAATCTTGATTTTGTGAAAATTTTGATGAAATGATTGGAGCTCACTTTTAGCTCTTTATTCATCAAATTTCTAAATTTGATGAAAATATTGGGAGTGTCTCCAATCCTTACCTTCTTTTTCATTAAATTTGATTTGGTTAAAAGAGTGATCTAGTATGGAACACTCCAATCCTTAGACCATCTCCGATCATTTACCAAAATTTTCATCTAATTTGATTCCAAATTTGAATAAGAGCATCTCCAATGCTTTACTCTAAATTTTCATCAAATTTTACTTAAATTTGATAAAAAAGCTTGATTTGATATTGTGCGTTCCAACGGAGTGATTTGAAATTTCATCAAATCATCGGTTGACCGGGAGGACGACCTGGGAGACAACTGGCTAGTCGACCGGCTAGTGTAATTTTTTCACAAATGTTTACAAAGAGGTGGTCTTCCGGGAGACAACCAGCCAGACATCTGGCTAGTCGTCCGGTGGTGAAAACCAACGGCTATAAACAATGATTTGATGAAAGGCAAATCCATCCTCAATCTGATGAAAGATTTGAGAAATCATGGATTTGATGAAACATTTGGTGCTGGGTTGGAGCAGCGAAAGGTAGGTTTTTTCATCAAATTTGAATTTGATGAAACATTTGGTGTTGGGTTGGAGATGATCTAAAAAGATTGATTTGATGTCAACTACTCTAATCCTTTCATCAAAATCTTTTAAAAAATTTCTTTCTCATCCCAAATTTCACTTTTCATCAATTTTTGTGAAAAATACTCAGCTCCAATACTTCATCTTTTAACAATTTCATCAAATTTAAATGGAAAAAAGGCCTGTTGGAAATCTAGTGAAAGATTTGGTTCATCATTGATTTGATGAAAAATTTGCTTCTTTCTTGATTTAATACAAGTTTGATGAAAGGATTTGACTTCATTTTCACCAAATTTAAATTTGATAAAGGATTTGGTGAAAGATTGGAGATGCTGACTCTCTCTTTTTCATCAAATCTTTTTGAAAAATTCCAAACTTATTCTAAATCTTGTTTTAACCATTTTTTGATGAAAGAAAATCATCTCCAATCCTTACTCTTTATAAAACTTCATAAAATTTGAGTATAGATACAACTGACTGTTGGAAATTGGTGAAAGGAGTTGGTTTAACCTTGATTTGGTGGAAATTTGTCTATCCATTGATTTGATACAAGTTTATGAAATGATTGGAGCTCACTTTTAGCTCTTTACTGATCAAATTTGAATTTGATGAAAGGATTGGAGAATGCTCTTATACGTAATAAAATTATACGTTTATTTATTTTGCATGCGCTGCTTTTGGTTTGATGAAGAGTAACAATGCAGATTACAGAAAAACTTGGCTCCACAACTCCTGTTGTTACGTACGAGTCCAGGGGAATAATTGGAAGAGATGCACTTACTAATGAATTCAAAGAGGTCTGATATCTATTATATATATTGCTATGGATTATATCTCCTTTATTTAATTGCTAATTCTTATGTATTCCTATTCTTCCTAAATCTGCCCAGGTTCAGTGGGACTTAACTGTCCAAGATGATCCTGGTGCTCAAGTTGATAATTTATCCCTGTCCCCGGTTGTAACTCATGGAATCTTGTTGACTGTTGGATTTTTACCTGGATTAAAGGTTGATGCTATCCCGCTGTTACAATCAATTGAGGTAAAAATGCTGTATTTAAATCCTGGAAAGTTGTTCTTATGTATTATGGAATTGAATTTAGTTTAAAATTCCATGCTGGAGGAATACAAAAGAGCTTTCATCACAACGACATGGTTTTTGTAGGTTTGGGGTTTATTATTGTCACGTAAAGTAACTGAAAGGTCTTGTCAAAAAATAAGTAAATAAGGCAACTGAATGTAATTTGATATTTGCCTTTTCTTTTTTGGCAATTTTTTTTTTTAATTTTTATTTATTTTCATTTTGTGTGTGTGTGTGTGTGTGTGTGTGTGCGGTAATTTTCCAGTGGTTGGGTCTGTATGTTCACTGGAATGTGGATTGTTCCTGCTCTAAAATTTGGTATTGTGGGGTAGACTTATATAGATTACACTATAAGAATGGGTAAGTATTACACTATAAGAATTAAGATACTTTTAGAGTAATTTTTTGTTAACAAATTGACATCCGATAAAATGTAGTTTTTTCTTTTTTTCCAAAGTAATCACATAGCAACACATTTCTACGACCAATTGAGCATTGACCATTTTTGAAAAGTTTTCTTCTGTAAATTGGCCAATTTTTAAAAGTTTTCTCCTGTCAAAACCTCACTCACCTTAAATTTTATTACATTATATTTGATTTTTTACTCCTAAGGAAAGCATTACAAAATATATTGGAAAAAACTTTTGTGGTCGCTAATTTTACTATTTTAGACCAAAAGTGTACCATGTTTTGGAACGTGCTTTCTAAAACATAATTCAATAGGGTATTAGCGTTTTCTATAATATTGGGTTGGGTTTTGTGGAGTTCTTTTAATTCTTTGTACAGATTAATTTCATTAAGAAATTGACTGGAGATTGCTCTATAAGATCAGTGTCCTCAGGTGCTCATGGTCGACCAATTTGTGATGGATATTAGGGAGTATACAGCCTCTGTTTCGGGTTGTACATCACCTGCTGGGATTATTATGTTTGGAGTAAGTTAATGTTCTTCTGCTATGCCTTTGTTTTGAATTGCATCCCATCTTTTTGTTTCTTCTAGTGCAGTTCAGTTCTTTGTGCATTTCTAACATGTGACATGAATGATGTGCTAGGGTTCAACAACTGATATGAAACCTGTTCTTGATAAAATGGGTGAGTATTGTTTCAACTTTCATGTGTGCACACAAGCATGCACACACACGTACAAAACCAGATATATGTGCTATGCAAACACTCACAAACACCCTTTCATATGCTTCCATCCCTTTTCCCTTTAATGAAAAAGAACTGCCAAGTCTTGGCATCAACCAAACTTTTTACATACTCCATGAAACTACAAATGAAACAAACACTTGGATAAAGCGTGCCGCACCTACACTCTCAACAATTTATTATTTATATCGTTCTTTGTTTTTCTTGATAAATTGCTCTGTAGGTTTTTTAATACACTGTACTTAAGCAACTTAAAGTTGATGCTATCAATTATTAGGATCCATACTTCCAAACATGGTTAATTATACTTGTTTATTTCTTGTAAATTGCAGATTATGCCATGTCTTTGGAGACTGTCATTGTGGGTGATGAAAATGGCCGTTTTCTACACAAAAGACCAGGTGATACTGGAAACGCCACTAGGAGTCGAAAGAACAGTTCTGTTGGCGTGGCCCTGACGTTTGTGCGGGATAGGAACAAGCCTCATGGTACAACATTTTGCATATGGCATCTGAAACTTATTTTTCTCTCAATAGCCAACATGAACACTTACAAGAAAAGTAAGCTAGCATTATAAACAACTTGAGCAAGTCCTCGAAGAAAAAATAAGAGAGATGATGGAGATAGTTGTCAATTGGCAACAAGCCAAAAATGATGGGAGTACGAGTGTCTAGTGTTGTCTGTTGAATGTATGGTTATAATAGTCATCATCTGGACTGAAGAAATTCCAACATTATTGTTGAGATATTCTGAGCCCATTTTCTATTACCATATATTATGCAACTCCAAATGTTTTATTTCAGCGGTTGTTAGATTTAGAGCTTTGAGTTGTCTGGAGCTTCGAAGTATAATTTTATGGAATTATGGCACTTGTCCAAATTCAAGACGTTGCATTATATGACAGTAGCAATTTGCTTTCAGATTTTTTTGAATGCCCTGCCAAAGGAAAGGCATTTTTGTTTTTGGTTATAAGTTGGCTCTCTGTGATTTAGATGCCTGTTAATTCCTATTACTGACAAGTATGCTTGACTGTTTCCTTTGATTGTCTGTTGCTCCAGGAGCTTCTGGCATGTCTCTTAACACATTTTCTTAAGATGTACTAGGCAGCAACTTTCATGCATTCTGATCTGCTTTGATTATTCTTCACACTATGTTTGGAGGCCTTTCTCTGTATTTTCTATACTTGTTATGCTAGCCGTGCTTGATATTCTCTAGGTGATGAAAAGTTTCTTAGTATTGTTACATATAATATGACTATCCTAAGTGCTCCTGTCATTCTCTATGCTCTTTTGTCCTTAACTATTGTTATATATAATATGACTACATGTACTTTTTTTGTTACCGAGTGCTTCAGTTTACCTTTATTTACTGTTAATTTATATTTATGGTTATTGATTTATTACCTAACATCTTTTGCTTTGGTCTCATAAGCAGGTATAGGGGATATTGAATTCCATTGTGTATTATCTACTGGTATGTTACCAATAGGCCCGACATTTAAAGCAGTTGCTGTTAGAGAAAGCCGTGAGGAGTGTTCTACATGGCTCACTGCAAGAAGAGAAGAACTTCGTGACATCCTTGATGGTGAAACTATGATAAATGACATCAACCATGAAGTATGCTAATTTTTCACTTTGGTGAACTTAAAATTCTTTTAATTTTTGTGAACCAGAGTTTAGTGGATTATTCTGTTTGAACAAGTTTTTGATAGATTGATGTTCAGAAATGTGCTTATACCATGAGATGCGATTCGTTAATTTGTCTCGTCTAATTTCTCCTTTGGGAGATTATTTTGGTTAAATTTGTTGATGGTTTGTCACAGTTCCTGTTACCCCTTTAAAGAATGAGCCAGATCACTTGGTGTTTTTCTTGTCTGGAACACGACTTAGAGTTGATCGTTTAGTTGGTTTTGCAGATCTCTGAAATTGATACATAACATTAAATAGGCTTGTGGTGTATCAATTGTATTTTTAGATAAGTGTTGCATTTTAGATTAAAATTCTTTCTTAGAATTTTGTAGGAAGGCTGCCATCAAATATTGAGGCTTTTGCAATCTTTTGAGCAATCAATATTGATGCTATCCTCTCTGTTGAATAAATGAGGAGATTAAAAATAAAAAAATAAAAAAACTCCTTTTAACTTTTATCCTTTCAGTTCCTGTTTCTAGAATATTGGGGCTTAATCTTTTCTTTTCCCTTATTATGTGCTTGCTTTTCCTTTGAAGTATGGATGGTCTTCTCTTCTTTTTTTTTTTTTTCTCTCTTTTATTATATGTTTTCCCCAAAATTGGATCAGTCTATGCATATGAATATGTTCGAGACTGATCGTCAATTGTTTATTTATATGCCTATTTTACGTTAAAATGTTTGTGTGCTTTCTTAATGGAGCAATGGGTTTTGTGGCAGCTAGGGGATCGTATTGAGTATCCTTTTTTCTACATCGGGGTCACGAAAAGAAGGAAATGCTCTGTGGGTTTGGAGAAGGTGAAATGGGTAACATCCTTGGTATTCCATGAAGTAACAGGGTAAGTTAACTTCCTTCTCATTTGTATTCTGCATTTTTTGGTTTATCGAACATTTGCAGTAATATTTTTAAAATGGGTCATATTGTTTAGTTGTTCTACTAGATGACGAACACATGCAACAATTTTCTAATGTTTGAATAATTCATGGGCTGCCAAATGAAATTCTATTCTCATAATGGTGCCATAGAAGTTGAAGTGTCTGCAGGCTACATTTTCTTTCATGCGGAAAACAAAATTTGCCAGTGACATAGCACCTATCGGGGTCTGCAAAACTCTGCAAGTGACTTTTTTTCTTTCTTTTTTCTTCTTTCGTGCGATCAATCTATTTCTATGTGGAGTATTTAGGATTAGTTCAAAATTGGTTGAAGTTACATGAAATTTGTATATGGGGCTTAAAAATCTCTAGAGCTTTCTAGGAAGAGAGAGGAAATGCTTTGGGAATAGTGGAAGCAAGTTGGGACTGGAAGCAGTGAATTTAGGAAGTCATTGGTGGTTGTTCAAGAAGTGAATAAGAACGTCAATATTTCTAAGGCTGTATTTAGTTGAGGGATTTGGAAAAGGAAAGGGAAAAGATGTGTGAAACTATGTGAAATGTAAATATATTTTATTCGCATTTCACCTATCTTTTCCCTTTCCCTTCCCAAATCCTCCAACCAAACACTGCCTAAATGTTGGAAGCATTTAAGAAGCAGATTGTAAGAGTTGTCACACCACCAGCTATAATAGCTTAGTTAATATGTTTTACAATATCCAAAGTGAGTGCAGGCCTCAAGTCTCAGTTTGGACATGAGTGAATGCATGGAAAAAAAAAAGAAAAGAAGAGGAAGCCCAAGAATTGTCTAAGAAAGTGTATTTGTGGAGCAACATAGTTTTATAGAAGCAAATGGGAGGCATGTTTTGAACTGAATACTGGGAAATTTACCCTGGTCCATAAAGGTCTGTTTCGCATGTTTTTCGTTGTTTTCTGTTTTCATTTCTTTAGTTTTTGACATTGGAAACAACCAAAACTTTCAAAACCCAATTACTTTCATTTCTCTAGGAACCGAAATGTGTGCAAACACTAATACTATTGAGATGAATTTCCTGAAAATGGGCTATTTGGGGGAAATTTTCTGGAAAAGTCTTCATAAACCTTGTGTCACATATTTTTCTTATTGCTGTCTTCGTTTTTTCCCACTGTTTTTGTGATCATGAAACAATTTTCATAAAATAGGCACTCGACTCTTGCACAACCTCTCTTATCATCTCGGCATCATTGAAGAAAATATTGAGTACACTTGTACTTGATGCTGCAGTGCAGTGCATTCTATTATTATTATTTTTATAGTCAACCTGTCATATTCATTGACTCCAACCCTATGCATTTTAGCTGTTGGAAGGACATACCTTAGACTTGATAACTATAATGGCCAATTGTTAAAAGCTAAAATGGAAATCCTAGCCAATGTTAAGGACTTCGATTGTGATTGAACACCACAAGATTCTTCTGAGAAGAGATAACCCATTAGTGTTTTTCTGCTAGTTGTTTTGTGTATGATATGATATTGCTAACTGATGGAATAAAAGACAATTTAAGGACAAATGTTTGCAATTATGGACATGAATAAGATTGTATTTGCATTTCTCAAGGCTGGTTGGTATAGGACAATGGCTTACCCAGTCTTTTAGAGATGATCTGTTGTAGACTGATATTAGAAAATGAATAGTTTGTCTCAAGTTGAGTGCTGCTTCTCTCTTTACAGATAAGCTGCATTGTTTCACATACATGCGTGTTTTTGGTCATTTACTTATTCCTTGGCTTCTCTGATTTGAAATCATTTGGTTTTTGACAGTGGAGATGAAGAGTACCTATTTGTCTCTAACAACGGCATCAAAACTGGTGATACCTTTCGATTCTATTATCCAGATCCTAGTTCTGCTTCATCTTCTTCTAGCAAGGTCTCTGAAAAATTCAGACTCTTGAAACAAGATTGGGATCATAGAAGCCAAAACGTGAGGGGTGGCAATAAGGACGTTTTTGGAGGTATGATCTTCGCATGCTGTGGCCGTGGTGAGGAATTCTTTGGCTGTCCCAATGTTGATAGCGCCCCATTTTTGGAGAACTTTGCTGGTGTTCCTTTGGCGGGAATGTTTTGTTGTGGGGAAATTGGACGTGGCTCTAAAAACTTATATGATGGAGAAGAAGCTCAAGAACAAAGCTCGGTTCGATGTTGTCTTCACGCGTATAGTAGTGTTTACCTGGTAATGTCATACACTCTGGCACAGCCAGAACATTAGATCGTTCTCGTGGTTTACTGGACGTTTTCAAATGCAACTGGGATACATCTGGTTGGCTGTATAGGGTGTCTCTCTCACTTGTGTATATTGACATGGAATGGAACAATACTGGTTTCGAAACTTGAAAAACTTTGATGCTTACAGTGGTCATAATCATGATCCGTGAATTAGAGAAAAATTATGTTCTGTAATTTGATGATGTGTTTCTAATCACACATTTAGGGGTTGTTTGGGATGATCTAAATAAATGTAATTTTTATTTTTTTTACGAAAGGATGTGCAGAAAAGTAGAGAGGTGATGTGATAAAAAAAAGATAAAAAGATGGATTATTTTTGAGTTGTCAAACTTGACCTTAGGCTTTGTTTAGTTACAATTATGAGAAACAATCTTAAATAGGGTTTCGTTTGTTGAACTTTTTTTTTTATATTTTATCTCTTCACTCGTTCTCTCTGTTAAATTACAAATTTATCATGCATATATAATAGGTGTTAAAGGAAAACTTTATAGGGGGAGTGGGCATGATTCAGGGTAAAAATCAATTTTGATTGGTTATATGTTTTTGGGTAAATTACAAATACACTTTTTGAAATTTGTTTAAAATATATATTTGGTTCGGAAATTATATATACTCATTTGTTAAAATTTTTTATTTAATAAAATTAATTGAAAAATAAAATTTTTAATTGTTCTTTTGTACAATAATAAAATTACTTGAATTATTAATTGAAATAAATTTTTTACATTATTAAAATTATTAATTATTAATTGATTTGATTAATTATTAATAAAATGGACTATTTATTATAAAATTAGATACTTCAAGGGGCAATGTGTAATTTTTAAAATCACAATGGATAATTTGTATTTTAAATAAATATTAAGAAATGTATTTATAATTTATCTTTTTTTTAAAAAAAAAAACCCAAAATACAACTAATCTTCCCTTGAAACCAATCTAACCCAATCCAAATAAATTGGGATGGGTTGGAGTTGGAACTGTTGTTCTATTTTAATTTAAAAACAAATTTTAAAAAATTGTCATAAAGAAATATATCAATATATTCTCTCCGTTTTATAATGTTCCATTTTAATTTAAAAACAAATTAAAAAAAATTGTGGTAAAGAAATATATCAATATATTCTCTCTGTTTTATAATGTTGGAGTTTTAACTTTGTAAAGGAATACATAATTAATGCATTTAAATTCAAATTAAAAAATTCCTTTTATTCCTCACTATTAAGGCCTCGTTTGGGGATTAAAAAAAATCATTATAAGTTACCACATCACTTTCTATTTTTTTGTATATCTTTTCATAAAAAATTAAAAAGTTACTAAAATACTCTGTTCTTAAACGAGGCCTCAGGCTCTCTTTGTGAATATGCTATTTTAGTTAACTATTTAACTTTTTACAAAAAGATATATAAAAAAATAAAAATAGTGATATGATAAAATATTTTTGTTTTACTAACTATTTTATTCTGGGATTAGCTATTTTAGCCCATCCCAAATCATTTATGAAGGATAGGTTTGGCAAATACAAATTTTTACATTTTGACTTTTTAAAAGAGCAAATATTTTGGGATATTTAAAAATAAATAGAATAAACAAGGAGTAATGTTACATCACACAAAATTTTCTCCCTCTGTACTTAAATTTTTATTTTTAAAATCTTAATTTAATGTAGTGTTTGTTATAACTGAAATAAAATAAATAAATAAACCGATGCAATTATGATTAGAATACGTGGGTTGAGGATTGCAAATCAACCATGACATTTGCGTTGATTGTGAGTTTGGCTCAGTTTAACTCGGCTCAATTTGTTATGTATCTAAATTAGTCCGAACGAGAATTTTAAACTTGTTTAATAAGTGAGTCAAAACTTTTTAAGTTTGAAATGCAAAAACATAAACTTACAATGTGCAATTCTTTTAAAAATGATGGCGGCCCGACGGGACTTTTAACACAATAGTGCCAAGTATTTATCGCTTAATTATCTTTATATGTCATTTAAAAAAAAATTATCACAGATCCGTCCACAAACACAACCTAACTACAACAAGCAATCACTATTATCTAATAAATAGCCGAGAAAATTCCTGAAACACCCAATAATTCCTTTATTAACTGGTTGGGCATATACCCAATTTACCCCTTCCTTCTTCGAACATATATATCATCACCAGTTATCTCACCTTAGCCCAATGGTTCGCAAACAATTTCAAGAAGCCAAAACAGGTGAGATCTTAAATATTTATCATCTCCGTTATCATACAGTGAATCAACCGACATATTTCAAACCATCACATGAATGATTTTTTTATTTTTTATTTTTTTTTATCATCATCAAAATTGGGGATGAATTCGAATTCTTCTTGTTTTAACTGTGATAGTGGTTTTCCAACATTGCCTATAAACTGTTCGACAAAATGTCTATAAAAAAAAATTACTCACATATGAATCTTTTTGCTGGGCTACTATTCGCCAAATCGTTCGATTCCGAGAAGTTGTTGAAGAAGATAGGTTTGGGAAAGGAAGACCATCACTTCTGGAAGCAAGTGGGCAAAGCTTTGCTATACACGTACACTCTGTTCGGCATTGCGTGGCTCTACAACGAAACATCGCCGTTGGGTTGGTGGACGCTGAAGCCGCGGCCCAAGGAGGAGAGAGAGCTGGCCCACCTCTACGAGCAGCGAAAGTTTCCATACCCTGGCGACGAGGAGGCAATGAAGGAGTTTGTTGCCAAGGGTGGCATGATCGGCACGACAATAGGTCCAAAGGGTGTCATTGAATCGGATAAAGACTCGTACAATTATCAGAAGGAGTTGCAGGACAAGAAGTTCGAGCAAGAAGCTCTGAAGCTGTGGATTAGGATGAGAAATGAAGTCCTTTCGGAGCTGCAAGAGAAAGGGTTTGATGTTGAGTAAACAAAGTAGAAGCATGTTGTGGCATGTTTTTTAGAAGGTGTATAACTGGCCTTTGGTTGATCCAAGGTGTGGCCTCACATTTTTGTTCTTTGTGTTTGATTGTTAATTCTATGCATTTTGGTTTTTATCTTTGTTGGCAAGTGGTTCAAAATTCATCAAGGCTTCTTGTTACCATATGTATATGTTCTCTGTGAGATGAGACTTCTTTTTTTTGTTGGCGGACCATACGTGACTAGGAACAAAACAGATATTATTGAAAAGAACAAGGGCTTGGGCCATCCATTGTCAAAAAAAAAAAAGGGGGTCCGGTTCCTCTCCAGTCATGAAAGGGGCTATGAAACTCAGAGTGTTGTGTGTAACGATCTCATCTCACATCAAAAGCTTGAATAGATGATCTTGAGTATGTAAGACACCACTATGTTGCAACCTTGTACTGTCCAGCATGTGCTTCCGCTTCTGCTCATGGGATTCAATAGGATCGATTGCTTACACAGTTGATGAGGTCCTACCTTGGTACCAACTATGACACTTGTATCCCAAATTGCGAAAATATTTGCTTTGCACTACACCCTCATGGCTTTAAAAGGTAGTGTTACTAAAAAGCGTCACTTTCTATCTAACCAATGTGTGAGACAAGATGTTATATTCCCAACCAATGTGAGACGAGATGCTACATTGTGTCTGTAACGACCCTCGTATTGATTATCGATTAACCACTGAATTATATACTGATTAATGCTAAACCGAACCGATAATGATTGATAATCGAACTGGTGAAAGTATTGAATGGACCGATTGAAATCGAAATCGAGATTGAATAAGTTTAATTATTGAATTGCATCTGTTGATTTATTGAATGCCTGGTTGCATTTTTATGAATAAATTGCTAATTGAAGGCCTTATCGGCGGCCGAATGGAGAACCGTTTAGTGTTTTAAAATCAGTAG
>JAPPVO010007700.1:0-37783 GCA_030407325.1 Camellia japonica | reverse complement strand
GCTCAAAATGCTATGCAAAATAAGGGCCAAAATGGAGATAAAGAGGCAACTGATACATTCTGGTCTCAAACAGGTAAGGGCCCTTCAAAAATGTTGAAGAGGGGCCCAAAATATGACTTTTTACAGTTGATGGCCGAGCCCAAAACAGTGTACAACTATGCTCAAAATGCAATGCAAGATATGGCCTAAAAGAGAGGCTACAACACAAAGTATACAAATGATGCTCCAAACAGAAATAGACCCTTAATGAAACATGGAAGAGGGTCAAAACAAGGCCATTTTCAGTTCGGACCAAGGTCCAAAAACAGAAGCTCAATAGGCTAATAAATCATGCAAAAATGGGCTAAAATATGGATATCAAAGAAAGTAGCACATGGAGGACTCAAACAGTGATGAGCCCTTCTACAATGTTGAATAAGGGCTCAAAATAAGCCTATTTACAGTTTACAACATGCTTCAAAACAGATTACACATAAGCCTAAAATGCTACACAAGAAATAGGCATACAAGAGGGATAATGAAGCAAGTGCAAAATGGGGGCCTCAAACAGTGAGAGGCCCTTCATGAAACATGAAAGAGAGCTCAAAAAAACACTACTTTCAGTTATGGCCGGAGCTCAAATGTACAAGTAAGAAAGGCTAAAAATGGTACAAAATAAGCTCAAAAAAAGGAAAATGGTGCTCACCCTTGTAGACCAATCCCTTGCTGCCTCTTGGACCAAGAAAAGCTCCTTCTAGCCTCTGAGAAGACCCTCTTAGCTGCTGGAATGGAGGTGGTGGTGTGGTGCTAGGTGATGGTATGAAAAAGGGTGTGAGACTTGAGAAATTTGAGTGTTTGGAAGAGAAGAAGAGGGAGGGGTGTAATGCAAGCTTAAAGCAAATTTTTCCAACCCCAAAACCAGACCTGGGGTGCTGGTTATATAGGCCAAAGAGGGGGAGAAAGAGGGGGAAAAAAGGGAGGGAAATCACTCCAAGTTTCCCTCCAAAAGTTGCCCCCCCGGATACAGAATCTGGGGGAAACAAAGTGTATTTCTGTGATGTGCCAGGTGTAAGAATGCTGGCCGGCTGGTTATTGGGACTGCAGGTGGCCGGCCAGCCAAGGGTCAAAAGGGCCAAGTCAAATTAGTGGCCGGCCACCACAGATTGGTGGCCTCCCATGTGTTCTCAACACAACCCTGTGGTCAAAAAATGGCAACTGTGAACTTGGAGAGAGAACAATTCACTTTTCAAAGGGGTTCAAAAGGTTCAAATGGAATTACTGGCCGGCCACCAAATATTGGTGGCCTCCCAGATGTGTACATCACAAATATGGGGTTTAGGGTGCAAGAAAATGGCCCAAGGGTGGTCAACATTGGCTTCCGAGTGAGTGAAAACGGGCGACGGAGGGCGATGAAGGAATATAACTAGTTGCTGGAACAATTACTGGCCTCCCACCCTTCTATGACCTTCCTGGTGATGAAACAGAGGTCTCTGCCAAAAATGAACCAAAACCGATGCAAAATGAAGGTTCGGGGGCCGAAACGCGCAGTCCGAGGCCCCGAAAATCGATTGTTAGGCACCGGGAGTGGTGTTCGACCACGAAGTTGGTCCCTCAAAAGGGAGTAAATAAGATGCATGCCAAAAATCGGAGCGAACGGAGGTGGTTAGGCGGTCCCGAACCGAGGCACTCGGCCCGACGGCTCCGAAAACCGGGAACCGGGCTCCGAAATGGGCAAAATGGCCTACGACCATGAAATGTAGCCCGCGGCCACCGAGAGATGATCTACGAGTCCTCTCCCTCCCTTTGGGAAGAGAAACGGAGAAAACCGAGCCTGGTTCGCAAACCGAAGCAAGGCACAGAAAAGCCCGGAAGTCCGGAGGCAAGGCTCACGGCCGAGACTCTGAAACCTCTGGACGAGCACGATATGCAACATCACCAAGCCTCAATCGGTGACGTCTGAGTCTTAAGGTCGGTCAAAAATGGGGTGTCTACAGTTGCCCCTCTTTGACAGAACTCGAAAGTCATAAGTGACGGGAGTGAATGTCAAAGCCCAGAGACGACCCATTTTTGACAAGGCCGAAGACTCGGACAAACAGGCGAGACAAACAAAGGTGTGCCCGCAGGCGTGCCCGCAGGCGTGGGGTAAAATGCAAAATGACATGCACAAAGCCGGATGTAACTTGATGATGATGCAAGTGCAGCAAGCTGTAATGAAGCAATATTCGCAAACAGATGCAACAGTTTTAAGCAAGAATGCAAAGCAACAACTATATTTCATGCAGTTAGAATGTGGAGAATCATTCAATTCTCGTCACGTCTCACACGGAGAAGATACGATACATGTGCGATTCGTCTGGTCACACCAGCTTCAAATGAACCGTACATACAATATCGTGCCTGCAAAAGAGAGAAACTCAACAAGCACAACATGCTAACAACATATGTTCAATGTGATATCGAAAGTTCGACAAGCGCGGTGTCGGTGGGTGAGTGCATCGTAATGCGAGAAAGGAGTGTGCGTGATAACGCAAGCTTAAGCACAAAGGCATGGTAATATCAAAGATACGTGCATAACAATGCAAGTATGTTCATGAGAATGCAAGTTAGATGCACAATAATGCAGAACAAACGCAAATCAGGATGCGTGTTCGTCACAAAACGGCGAGCAAGGAAATGCGCGTTTCGGCGAGGGCGACTCGATCGCGGCCTCTGGTTCACCTCCCGGAGAGGTTACAATATGTTCAAAAGGATACACCTTGATTTTGATGAGTAATGATGAGACACATGTCAGAAGTTTGAAGCTGAAGTTCCGGCGGAGCGATTTCGCGACAGAACGTGCACTTCTCTTGTACTTTTTCAGGTCCCGAGGACTCCAATTTTTCTCAAAATTTGCAGAGACCTTGGGGGGGTGTGAGAACACCACCGGCCAGTTTTATTTCCCAGGGAGGCCACCGGCCACTTTTCAAAAAGGAGATGGCCGGCCAGCCTGAAAAGGTGGCCGGCCGGCCACTTGTTCAAAACCGTGGGCATTTTTGTCTTTTCACCTCCTTTTCTTTAAAACCATTCGGCCAAACTCTTTGAGCTCATAACTTCAGCTCCAAAATCATCTCCTCTAGCTTCCCAAACCATTTTCCTCCTCAGATCATGAGCTCTATACGCGTTTTCCGACGCCCCACGCAAGTTGTTTTCGCGAAAAACTTTCAGTTTTAAGCACTTTGAACAGTTAAATTTTGATTTCGGTGCTTCTTTTCTCATTTTCGCCACTTGAGGTGAGTTTATCTCAACATTTGGAAGATTTTCTCGGGAGTTGACTTTTGTTGACTTTTTCCAATTTTTGCTCATTTTTGCTCCTTTTTGCAGGTTTTCTGAAATGGCCGGTCATTTTCCTCACGGTGGAGTCCTGCGGATGCCGGAGGTGATCCCGATATCATGGCTCTGCCTCCGAGGGTTCACCCTTCATACCCGAGAGGTATGCCCCACCAGCACACATTCTTCCGCGAGCTGTTTTCCATCACTTCACTGACTTTGATGAGCGGGCGCCCGGGGATCTCCTTCTGCGGGAGCCAGAGTATCACCTCTCCCATGAGGCACGAGAGGTATTTACTTCGTTTTACCCTTTCTGCAACATATTATGAATTTTTCATGCATTCTGTTTACATTCTGACACACAGTTCAATTATCTGAATTTCTGAACACTTAGCCCATAAATTGATTGTGAACACACGGCACACACTGATTGAGAGTTGAACACGCAGCCCAAACACTGATTTTCTGAACACACAGTTCAAATTGAAGGTGAACACACGGCACACACTGATTGAGAGTTGTACACGCAGCCCAAACACTGATTTCTGAACACAGTTCGAATTAAAGGTGAACACACGGCACGCACTGATTGAGAGTTGAACACGCAGCCCAAACTCTGATTTTCTGAACACACAGTCCAAATTGATGGTGAACACGCGCACACACTGATTGAGAGTTGAACACGCAGCCCAAACTTGATTTTTTGAACACACAGTCAATTGAGGTGAACACGCAGCACACACTGATTGAGATTTGAACACAAGCCCAAACTCTAATTTTCTGAACACACAGTCCAAATTGAGTGAACACGACAGCACACACTGATTGAGAGTTGAACACGCAGCCCAAACTCGGATTTTCTGAACATGCAGCTCGAATTGAAGGTGAACACACGGCACACACTGATTGAGATTTGAACACACAGCCCAAACTCGGATTTTCTGAACACACAGCCCAAACACTAATTTTCTGAACACGCATCCCAAATTGATGGTGAACACACGGCACACACTGATTGAGACTTGAACACGCAGCCCAAACTCGGATTTTCTGAACACACAGCCCAAACACTAATTTTCTAAACACGCAGCCCAAATTGATGGTGAACACACGGCACACACTGATTGAGATTTGAACACACAGCCTAAACACTGATTTTCTGAACACACAGTCCGAATTGAAGGTGAACACGCAGCACACACTGATTGAGAGTTGAACACGTAGCCCAAACTCTGATTTTCTGAGCACACAGTCCAAATTGATGGTGAACACGCAGCACACACTGATTGAGAGTTGAACACGCAGCCCAAACACTGATTTTCTGAACACACAGTTCGCTTGCATTATTTTGCACACAGCCTATTCATTTTATTTGCACGCAGCTTATTCATGTTATTTGCACACGGCTTATTCATTTTATTGAACGCATGTATTCATTTTGAATGCAGGTGACTTCTCGCACTGTGCGGGGATACGGCTCCACCGTAGCTAGAGATTGGTACGCCGAGCTCCCGGAGGCTGTCCGGGATTTGGTTGATTTGGCAGGGTTTGGGCCCTTCTGTGCTGGGCTTTCTCGTTGTCCTGCTAGGAGGACATTGATGGCAGCTTTGGTGGAGAGATGGTGGGACACCACCAATTCCTTTCATTTTTCCGCCACAGGGGATTTGACTATGACTCCACTTGACTTTGCTGTGCTGACTGGCTTAGACGTGGGAGGTTGGCCCATTCCTTACGACGAGGACATGGGTCAGTGGGAGGCCGCTTGGATGTATTTGCTGGGGGCTCGCCGCCTGTTGATAGAGCTTCGGGGAGAGTCCGATACACCTGGTTCTCTTCCCATTTTCGGAGGGTGGAGATGGAGCCTGGGACTCCTGAGGAGGCAGCACAGTATGCCCGTGGTTTTCTGATGTTCCTCTTTGGGACCACTTTGTTTGCCGACAGGGGGAACACTGTTGGGCTGTATTTGTTGAGCGCCTTGGTGGACCTATCACAGTTCAGACGTTATGACTGGGGTGGCGCCGGCCTGGCTACCTTTACTGCTACATGAGTGCGACCTCCCGCGGACGGGGGGACTTACTTGGTGGTTACTGGAGAGCCTGGGAGTTACTTTCTGCCCTCCTGATTTACATTTCTGCTCCTCATTACTTGTATATTGCACACACGGCGCACTTTACACTCTGTAGTTTTCCCTCAGCACTTTGCATTTACATTCTGCACTGTTTTCTACAGTTATGGATCTATGTATATTTCCCGGTATTAGCCCCAGAGATGGTGGAGGAGGGCCTCTCATGACCCCGTATTCACTGGTATTCGAGGGCCAGCACCGGCCAAGACCTCGAGAGTCTCTCCTTTATCTACGGCAGTATTTTGACACGGTGCGGTCGACGGAGGTATTCCAGAACTCTCAATTCTTTGTGTTTTCATCTTTGATTGTCTTGTACCTTCCTGCTCTTGATGATTGGTTATCCGCAGATCACATGGGAGCCCTGGGCACCCTTAGGTGAGGGTCTCCGATACCAGTTTGCTGGAGGGCGGGGTTCCTCCCAGTATAGGATCCTATTCGAGGGGCCAGTTGGTAGGCCTGGTTTCTGGGGGAGCGCTTCTTGATACTTGTATCTGTTTTTGGGGTTTTTCATAAACTGTAAAACATCATATTTTGGCCCCTATTCAATATTGTGGAAGGCCCCTTCTCTGTTCGGGGCCAGCATCTGTTAGTTGCTTCATATCTCGCTTTCGGGGCCATTTTTGTATGCTAGCTTAGCCCCATTTGTGCTCACTTTTTGGCCTTGATTTAAACTGTAAACATGCTTGTTTTGGGGCTTCCTTGCTTCTGTCTTTACACTTCATGTTCAAATTATGCTTTCATTGCATAGCTATAGGCCATTTCATGCGCCAAATTTCATGTTTCGGGACTCGTCCCATGCATCGAGTGTCATTTTGCCATCTTTCGGGGCTGTTTGCATATCATTTTGCCTCTGATATTTGCATGCTAGTATGCCATATTCCATGTTTCACCATGTCTTGTTAAGAGTGGCATTCCGTGCCGTAGGTTCGGTCTTCGGTTTGCGTGCACGTGTGCACGCATTTCGAGTTGTCTCATTTTCATCTATGGCCTCTTATGTGAGTGTGGCTGAGGTCCACTTGTGTTAGTGTAAGTCCATATCGCATTGTGTATGCCATTTCATTCCATAACGTTGTCTATGCTAGGATTGTATGTTAGTGCATGTGTATGCCATGTTACCTCGTGCATCGTGTATGCCATTTCATAGCATGTTGCATGTTAGGATGTATCTTACTTGCATTTCATGCATGTCATGCATATTGCATTGTGTTCGGGATAGGGTTAGCCCGAGCACGGGAAACGAGAGGCGTTTCGTACTTCGAGTGACGGAACGTGTCTTAATTCCCAGTCACCGACACTCCGGATTATCCCTGATGGAGTTAGGTTTTAGTCGAGTTTTCATGTGCATTCCTTCTATATTGAGTTGTGCAATTCGATTCCTCGGCCATCATGCATCGAGATGCGTGATTGGTGGACGAGGATCGAGGCATGCATACATTTGTGAAAATACATTGCCATGCCCCTTTCCTGCTCTCTGTTGCAGCAAATCAAAAACAGCAACCTTCCGGAGCTTGGCGCGCTTTCCAAGAACAATTGCAAACAGAGGCTAATTGGGGCATCGCGATGGATTTCCGCGACCGAACATGCATCATTCATCATCCGAAACGGAGTCGAGGCAGTCCCTAGCTTGCATGCTAGTTTTAATGCTTTCCTTAGATTAATTTGTTAATTAATTAGGATTTTGTATTTATTCGGACTGTATTATTCGGGACTGTATATTATTCTTTCGGACCCTCCGAGCGAGGGGCAATTGTAATAAGTGTGCGTGAGTGTGATGTATGTCTTCCAACCCCACGTCTTTCTTCCCTTTTATTTACCGCTTATGATGGTTAGATTAGGGCATGTTTCAATTAGCATACAGTATGATAGCATGTTTGCATTCATTCATCTGTTTTGCATGCCCGGGCTCGGCGCATCATACTAACTGCATTTGTATTTCAATTCCAAGTTGAATACATGTTAGCTGTAGCATCATCATATGCCATGTTTAGAATAGCCGAGCCTGCTATAGTTGCATTTTTGCATGTGTTGCATTAGGCATTTCTGTATACTTAGGATCATGCATGATTTCTAATCAATTTCTGTTTTGGCTTGGAGTACTCGGTAAGTTTTTGTGCTTTAGCATCCTTGCATGTGTGTGAGTGACTGCCATGAATAGCATGCTTACCATGAGGCTAACTGCTTATGTGATATAACTGCCTTGAATGCCTGTGGGTGAAGGTTGGGTTATTTGGATTGGAACAAATCATCAACTGTGAGTTTTAAGCCCACTAGATAGTGGCAAAACCATGTTTTCTAAGCCCACCCGAGGGTGGCAAAATCTGCATTTTAAGCCTACCTGCGGGTAGCAAACCATCTTTCAAAAACAAACATGAAATGTTTTGTTCCAATTCAGGCGACCCGGTCTATACTTGTATGCTGTGCGCATCACATAGTAAATCTAGGCTAATAACCGGAATAAGAGCACACAAAGTTTTCAAAACTAGATATCATGGTTAGTAGAGGCCGATCTTTGATCGGGCGAGCGGGGGTGCTCACGAAGTGACCTTCCCCAATCGTACCCAAGTTCCCGAGCCGAGGCAACTTTGGTGATGACGGACACGTGGCCTTAGGCAACGAGTCAGGGTTTCCTAAATTTCCCAAAAATAAAATATTTAGGTGGCGACTCTGTATCTGGCAAAGCAGTCCATGTTTGGCACTTCTTTCAAAAATCTGTTTTCTCAAAACGATTTGCCGGATTTGGACTCTTCGGTTCAGATTAAGAACCGTGACACAAATCGAGTCCGAGCTGTAGCGAGGTCCCCCGCGGGCCTATTACAACTTCCCTCCCTCTTCTTTCCTTTTATTTATACAACTTCGTGTTGAAAGCAGCCGCCACTTATATTTATTTTTGGACCTGGCTTCCTTCAATTCCAGATCAAATTGGAGAGTTCTGTTGGACTTGTGAGGATCCATTACGGGTCCCGTTTTAATAATCTGAATCGTTCAATATATAGAACTTGTCGAGTATTATATGTCTGTAAAAAATCATGTTGATTGGATATCGATAGATACGTAATCAAATCAGTTTTGTATAATAAAAAAAATAAACGGTGAAAAAATAAACGGTCGACAGAAAACTGATCCGATGAGATAGCTATCGATATCCGATCAATATGATTTTTTACAGGTATATAGTACTTGACGAGTTCTATACATTGAATAATTCAGATTATCAAAATCAGACCCATGGTAGACCCCACGGACCCAACTGTACTCTCTAATCTGATCTGAGACTGGAGGGAAGTTTGTAACAACCCTGACCTCTGATTAACATGCAATCGATGATTAAGAATGCATAATAAGTAATTAAAGTGAAATTTTGCATTCATTACGGTGAAAAAATAAACGGTCGATAGAAAACTGATCCGATAAGATAGCTGTCGATATCCAATCAATATGATTTTTTATAAGTATATAGTACTTGACGAGTTCTATACATTGAATAATTCAGATTATCAAAATCGGACCCATGGTAGACCCCACGGGCCCAACTGTACTCTCTAATCTGATCTGAGACTGAAGGGAAGTTTATAACAACCCTAACCTCTGATTAACATGCAATCCATGATTAAGAATGCATAATAAGTAATTAAAGTGAAATTTTGCATTCATTACGTGTGTTATGTCTTATATGAGTTTTTATCTGTTCTATGTACAAATATATGTCTCTGATTTTGTTCTATTCTGTAAATTGAAGGCCTTATCGGCACCCGATCATGAAATTGACTTGGTTTTTGTGTTAGTTAGAATTTTTTGAACATTAAGGTAGGTTTAATTAAAATTTGATTCGGAACGATTAAATTAGAATAATTAAGGCTCAATTAAGCCCAAATTAATGAATTTCTTAATCAAGCCTATATAAGGCCACCTCAATACCTGTTATACACTTTTGCACTCCTATTTCCTCTTGCTTGAACACCAAAATGTGAGAGAGAGAGAGAGAGAGAGAGAGAAGAGAAGTTTGAGCTCAAATTGAGAGGATTACTAGAGAACTTGAGAATTTGGCTTGGAACTTCCATCCATTGATCATCTGGAGCATCATTGACAAGCCTAGGTAAGAGTTCAACCCATAGATTGAACAATTGTAATGTGTAGGACATGAGCTCTAAAGAATTAAGTAGGTTGATACAAGAATTGAGTTAGAATTGAAGAGAATTCAACTATATCATGCATGCATGCTTATTTCATCACAATTTGAAGTTGTTTTCAAAGAATTTCCTCTTCCATGTCCTCATTTTGGCCTTGATCAAAGAATTCAATATGTTTTTTAGTTAGACACCTCATTTGATCATGTTTTGAAAGCTTTGAACTTGCACCTTTACAGGCATGATATGTAATGATATGTTTTCACAATTTCAAGTTTGAGTTTCAAAAAAAATTAACAAAGCTTTTGGACTTAATTTTGTGACATGATTTTGATTTCACCATGTTTTATCAGTTTACTAGTGTTTTCTCAAGTTTTTGGGGCCAAAAGTTGCATTTTGAGACTTTGAATTTGAGTTTTGCAGTTTGAAGGTGAAAATGGAAATCCCAAAATTCGCCCTCTCCGCTCGAGCGACAGATCCTACATTCGAGTGGCCACCTTTGTTTTTGCATACCCGCTCGAGTGACCAGAAGTCTGTTCGAGCGTGAAATGCAAGCTCCCAGAAGTTTCATGTTTTTGTAGACCGCTCAAGCAGCAAGGGTTGCACTCAAGCAAGGACTTGAGTCTCTTGCTCGAGCGACCGTCGAGCGTTTTTGCATACCCGCTCGAGTGACCAGATGTCCGTTCGAACGTGAAATGCAAGCTCCCAGAAGTTTCATGTTTTTGTAGACCGCTCGAGCAGCAAGGGTTGCACTCGAGCAAGGACTTGAGTCTCTTGCTTGAGCGACCGTCAAGCGTGAAAATCACACTACCAGTACTTTTTCAAAGTTTGTAGACCGCTCGAGCGAGGGAATCTGTGCTTGAGCGGCCCCTCACATGTTTGCATGTCCGCTCGAGCGAGGGAAGTTGCGCTCGAGCGTAACCCTTATTTTCAGCAAGTTTGGTTAAGAGTCCCAAAGTGCATTTTTGGCATTCATATTGCATCCTAGACATTCCTAGGCCATGTTTAAGACTCAATAAGAGGCTAAGACTTAGAAACACACTAAGAATGAAACGAAAGAAGTTAAGTATCAACTGAGTGTGTGTTTCATTATGTGTTTCTGCTATGTGTGTGTAAATCACGCGCCACAAATTATCTGATTTGTCTGTTCTGCAAGTGGAGCCATCTGTGAGTAATAACTCTGTAAGTTATGTTTAACTTTAACTATTTTCTCATGCTATGAAACGATCAATTTTCTGAAATGCGATGTTTTGTATGAATGAATGATTGTCTAAATTTCTGAAATGTATTCGTGGCATCCTTAGTACAAGGCCCTTACCCGGGGGTAATAATACCGTGATTTACAAGTACAAGGCCCTTACCCGAGGGTAATAATACTGTGGCTCAAGTATATTACAAGTTCTTGGTACCAGAGGTTCCTTATGGAACTGACAAGCAAGATAACGCTAATGGATGTACCATGTGTGATTAAGCATGAATTCTGATTTCCGTATGAAGTTTGAACAAGAATATGAATATACATCTGTTTTTGATTGAATTCTGATTTCTGAATCTGTTAGGGACATCGTTCATTTAAATCCTTTATTCTGTTATTATTCACTGGGCTCCCGCTCACTATATATATTATGTATGTAGGTTATCAGACACGTGACTAGGCCTAGAGTTAACGGCCTAAGATTCTCTTTTGTCAGCCAATCACCGCGCCTCCCGAGGAGGTTTCTTTGAGAGGTCCATGCCAAGGCTTTATTTGGTTTTGTTCTGTTTATCTGTACTTGGGCTAAGTTTCTTTTTGACTTTATCTGTGTAAATGGGTGACGTAAAACTATTGTATTTATGACGTCAGGTGTATATATGTATATAAGTTTGTTTTGAAAATTTTGTCTCATATATGTTAGCACGGCTCAATGGACTATGTGTGTTTATATATTGCTTCCACAGTCCCTAATTATATGTTATACTGTTAAGAGGCCTTCGATAATTCAAGGATTACTGGCCGGTTATGACGCTAAACTTATAGGGGCGGGTTTGGGTTGTGACAAAGCTACTGCCTTATTTTAACCTCAAGGCAAGCAATTGAAGATGAAAAGATCAGAAATCGTACAATCCAAAAAAAAAAATGGATAGTTTCTCGATTAGGATGGCCAAAAAAATAGTCAACTTTTCAAACTAGCCACGTCAACAAATCAAACAGTACCAGCCTCTTTAATGCAAGTTTATTAAATCACGAGCTTATCTAGATTCATGACCTTTTCTTTTAATCACGTTTTTTTATTTTTATTTTTATTTATTTATTTATTTTTTTGGTTACAAGAAAATCTTCCTTCCTCTCGTAGATCCAAGACAACGCTCCTTGTAGAGATTATCAAGGTGCTCTGTTGTTCATTGTTATTCGTTCTGAATAAGAGATTATAACTTGAGAATTTGCCCCGACCTCTCAAATCATCAAGGTGCTCTATTATTCATTGTTATTCGTTCTGAGTCAGAGACTACAACTTGAAAACTTGTCCCGATCTCCGAGACAAGTTCTCCGAGACAAGTTCCGCTTAAGTCAAGATTCGCGCAATGAGAGAGTATTGAATCCACAAGTATTAGGGTAACAACAACTTAAGATTAATCTCCTAACTAACAGCGCTATGCCCAAGAGATTGGCCCAAAGAATTTCAAACTTGAGACTTGGGATTTTAACCCCTACACCTTTACCAAGTGCGCTACATGCCCTGAGTTTTTTTTTTATTTTTTTTTTTTTTTTTTTTTTCCATGGTGATTCTAGTTGGATTTCTTATAATTTTAATTCCCACACGTGTTGCAACGTGCTTTACTTGTATCACTTGGCAAATGACTGAACACTGATAAAAAGACTAATAATTAAATAATTTTGTAATATTTAAATTATTGCTAATTTTATTCTCAATGTATAATTTAATTTGATTCTTAATATTTAAATTATGTTAATTTAGTTTTTAACACATAAAAAATATTTTAATTTAATCGCTTAGACGCTGTTAAAACTAGCTATTAATGTGGGAAAACACACTTTAAAAATTGGACTCTTATATTCTATTTGGTTGATTGAAATGAGATAAAATGAAATGAAATAATCATTATCTTAGACAGGTAAATAATGATTCTATTTACAAAGTACTTTTAATATTTTTTTAGTCAACTAAAAAATAAGAATAAATATTTTGATAAAAATTTTATTTCACCTAATTTCACTGAACCAACTAAAATTAAAATATGTGATTTGTATTACTTGACTTTTAAAATTTCACATTCTAATCTTAAGTATTACATGAAAGTGATTTGCGAAAAAATAGGATGCTATTGGAAGACAACCAGACAAGCGGGTCCATATGGATACCTTAAAGGAGGATAGAGTCCAAGGCTGACCTTAAACAAGCCAATAGCCACCCATATAGTTGACCAATGCCTTTGACCATTAGAATTTCAATTTCTTGGTTTTATACACAAAAATCGTTTTCTTAAATAGATTTTTGAGTAATGATGATAATGATAAAAATGAGCAGCTCATGATGCACTTCAATATTTATCTAGAGATTTAGGCACTATTTGGGCAAACTATATCAGTATATTTTTTATTTTTTTTAAATTATCATAATTTTTTATTTTTTTTAATCTTTCCACTATCTTTTTTCATTTTTTTTTTCATTTAATATGAAAAATATGGCAATGAGTTGTCTCTAATCTAATTATTAGATTGAACGGTGTTGTTCGGTTCGTATAAAGTTCCGTTTTGATTATCTAAATCATTTATTTTTGAGTGAATTACACCAATGGTCCCTATAGTTTAGAATTTGTGTCACTTTAGTCCTTGACTTTTCGATTGTGACACATTTGATCCTGAATTTTGAATCTTGTTCTAAACAAGGACAATTGAAGATACTATTAGATTTTTCAAGGGCAAATTTATCAATTTGATAAAATATAAATTAATTTGACAAAAATAAATGTCAAAAAATTATTTTTGAATTTTTTAAAATTATTTCTACCTACTAAAGATAAAATTATATAAATTGATAAATCTTTTAGACATTTATTTTTTTTTTACCAAATTAATTTTTATTATGTATTGGATGATGATCATGTAAAATTAATTTTTAAAAATTAATCATGTAATTTTTATTAATTTTTATCTATTTTACATAATTTTATCTTTGGTCGGTAGAAATAATTTTAAAATATTTTAAAATATTTTTTTGACATTTATTTTTGTCAAATTAATTTATATTTTATCAAATTGACGATTTTTCCCTTGAAATTAAGCAATGGTATGTTCAATTGTCCTTATTTGAAACAAGATTCAAAATTCAGGATCAGATGTGTTACAATTGAAAAGTCAGGGACTAAAGTGAGACGAGCCCCAAACTATAAAGACTATTAGTGTAATTTGCCCTTTATTTTTGGTCACTTTGACGGAAAAAAAAAAACTTGATCCGATATTTGTAATTATTTTTATAACATTTGTTTTTGAAAAAAAAAAAGGACATTAATGATTATAAAAATAGATCATATATTTTTTTAGAGACATGGTAAAATTATGTAGAAAAGTATATTGAATTGGTTTGATTTTTTTTGTGGATGATTTACTTAAAGTAACTTAAAAAATAAATAATTCAAATGATCGAAACTGGACTGATGAGTATCACGGGCTCAAATAACGTCGTCCATTCCAATAAATGGACAATAAATGGACAAGAGACAACCCATTTCTTAGAATATAGATTTTATATATACTTATTTATTGTTATGAGTCCCACTATATTTATGTCTTATATGTTAGTAATTAAGAAATTAATGAATGAGAATACTTCTGGTAGGTCTTATTTTGTTAATGTGTACATTTTAAATATTTTTTATGATTTAATTTTGGTATTTGTAGACTAACTCTTTTTGATCTGAACCAATTTATCTTGAACATGTGCTATTAGTACCCCAAAGTTTCATCATTCTCCTAATTTGGGCTTTTTCAAACTCCAATTTGATTGTGTATTTTAGATTCTTTAATGCCATTTGGATAACTTAATTAATTGAAAAAAGTGGTCAAGGATTCAAAACATGGAAAGTAATAAGTGGATCAAAGCTCTTATTTTTGTTTTATCACTTTATATATACAAGGAATATGATTGTCTTTGATTAGATCTCTCAATTGATTGTATTATACATATATATTTGACAAAATCAATTTTATCATTCATATTCATCAAATGTAATGACAATTCTAGAGGTTAGTTTATTTAATATTATTTAATGGAGTTTTTTAAAAGCTCTAGGTAGATTTCAAGAAACAGGAACAAAGATGGGTATAATAGATTTTTAGTCAGACCTTGAATGCTACTGGAGTCATATTATTTTCTGTTGTGGTATAGCTCTAGTTTTAGGAATTGATTTAGGTCTTATTCTATATTCTTATATTAAATCTTTTTTTTCTCCATATATGAAGAATGTTTTTGTTTTCAAGCCCGTTGAATTCAATTGAATGATTCTAATGCTAGAGTGAGTTGTTATCTAGGGGTGGTTGGTTCCAAAATGTGATTGTTTGAATAGTTGCATGTGATTTTGGATGGTCAAATTCTATCACTAATATTAGTCAATTCATCATACGATTGCCATCATTTGATCTTTTTTTTTTTTTTTTGAAGTTGGATTTTCACCAACTTTATGGGACTCACTATCAATTTGGGATGACGATTGGATACTAAATTAGCGAGTTAATATTGATTGATACTTGACATCAATTTGAAAGTGACAGGAACCAACAAGAGGAAAAAAAAAACAAAAACAAAAAAAGTTAGGTTAGGATATTTTGATAATATAACTTGTAATATTTATGAGTGTTACTGTTAGTATCCTATTTATTATTTTAGATCATCCATTTCTTTGGAACTCTCCTTATAAATTTTAAAATCCTTATAATTTATTTCCTCCTTCCAAATAATACCAAAGTTATCCTTATAAAAATTTCACTTCCACTCAAATGCACACCTCCACACTCCTAAAACCATTATCTCCCAAAACCCTAACAAAAAAAAAAAAAACTCTCCAAAACCCATTCTCTGTCATAATGGTGGAAGAAAAATATTCTTAAAGTGAATCGATTGTGTAAGGAACATGTTTTCTGTGAACTTCACTTTTTTCTTCGTATTAGGTGGGTATGTTTTCCTTCAATTCAATTTATTTCTTTGAACAACCCTAAACCCTGAAAACAACAAATATAAATATATATCTATGTGTATGGACGTTCAAATTCAATCACAAATCACTTAGTATTAGTCAATTCATCGTGTGAGTAAGATCATTTGATCATTTTTTTTTTCGAAGTTGGATTTTCATCAGCCTTAGGGAACTCACTATCAATTAGGGATGAGGATTGGATACGAAATTAGCGAGTTAAAATTGATTGGTACTTGACATCAATTTAAAAGTGACAGGAGCCGACAAGAGGGAAAAAAAAAGAAAGAAGTTAGGGTATTTTGATAATATAACCTATAATATTTACAAGTACTGCTATTAGCATTCTATTTATTATTTTGGACCCCCATTTCTTTGGAACACTCCTTATAAATTTTAAAACCCTTAAATTTTTTTTCCTCCTCCCAAATAATACCAAAGTTATCCTTATAAAAATTTCACTTCCACTCAAATGCACACCCCCACACTCCTAAAACCATTATCTCCCAAAACCCTAACAAAAAAAAATCTCCAAAACCCATTCTCTCTCTAATGATGGTGGAAGAAAAATATTCTTAAAGTGAATCGATAGTGTAAAGAATGTGTTTTCAGTGATCTTCACTTTTTTCTTCGCATTAGGTACGTATGTCTTCCTTCAATTCCATCAATTTTTTGATCAACCCTAAACCTTGAAAACAACAAATACTAATATATATATATATATATATATCTATGTGTATGGATGTTCAAATTCAGTTATAGATCACTTAGTATTAGTCAATTCATCATGTGAGTAAGATCATTTGATCATTTTTTTTTTCGGAGTTGGATTTTCATCAGCCTTAGGGAACTCACTATCAATTAGGGATGATGATTGGATACAAAATTAGCGAGTTAAAATTGATTGGTACTTGACATCAATTTCAAAGTGACAGGAGCCAACAAGAGGGGGAAAAAAAAAAAAAAAGAAGTTAGGGTATTTTGATAATATAACCTATAATATTTACAAGTACTGCTATTAGCATTCCATTTATTATTTTGGACCCCATTTCTTTGGAACACTCCTTATAAATTTTAAAACCCTTAAATTTTTTTTCCTCCTCCCAAATAATACCAAAGTTATCCTTATAAAAATTTCACTTCCACTCAAATGCACACCTCCACAATCCTAAAACCATTATCTCCCAAAACCCTAACAAAAAAAAAAATCTCCAAAACCCATTCTCTCTCTAATGACAGTGGAAGAAAAATATTCTTAAAGTGAATCGATCGTGTAAGGAATGTGTTTTCAGTGATCTTCACTTTTTTCTTCGCATTAGATATGTATGTCTTCCTTCAATTCCATCAATTTCTTTAATCAACCCTAAACCTTGAAAACAACAAATACTAATATATATATATATATATATATGTGTATGGATGTTCAAATTCAATTATAGATCACTTAGTATTAGTCAATTCATCATGTGAGTAAGATCATTTGATCATTTTTTTTTTCGGAGTTGGATTTTCATTAGCCTTAGGGAACTCACTATCAATTAGGGATGATGATTGGATACAAAATTAGCGAGTTAAAATTGATTGGTACTTGACATCAATTTAAAAGTGACAGGAGCCGACAATAGGGAAAAAAAAAAAAAAGAAGTTAGGGTATTTTGATAATATAGCCTATAATATTTACAAGTACTGCTATTAGCATTCCATTTATTATTTTGGACCCCCATTTCTTTGGAACTCTCCTTATAAATTTTAAAACCCTTAGGGTGTGTTTGGTAACGTTTACGTTTTCAGTGTATATTTACAAAAATTTTATAAACTGGTTTTTGTTTATTTTTTGTTTATTTTTAGAAAAAACATAAACTACAAACGCGTTTGGTAATTGACAAAATGTTTAAAAAATTTTAAAAATGTAAAAAAGAGTGAGAAATGGCAAGTGGCGGCAAGTGGCGGCAAGTAGCGGCGGAAGACGGTGGTGGAAAGTGGTGACGGTAGGTGTGGGTAGCTGGTGACGGGTGGGTGGTGGTGGTGGGTGGGTGGGTGACGGTGGCGGGTGGTGGGTGGTAACGAGTGGGTGGTGGTGGTGGTGGTGGTGGTGGCGGGTGGTGGATGGTGGTGGTAGGTGGGTGGCGGATGGCGTGGTGGTGGTGATGGTGGCGGTAGGTGGGTGGTGGGTGGTGGTGGCGGGTAGGGGATGGTGGTGAGTGGTGGTAGTTGGTGGTGGTGGCGGGGCGGGTAGGTGGTGGTGGTGTAGGGTGTGACGGTGGCGGGTGTAGCGAGTGGTGGTGGTGGTGGCGGGTGGTGGCGGTGGTGGTGGCGGGTGGGTGGCGGATGACGAGTGGTGGTGGTGGTGGCGGATAGGTGGTGATGGTGGTGGGTGACGTGGCGGGTGGTAGCAAGTGAGTGAGTGGCGGATGGTGGTGGCAGGTGGGTAGCGGATGGCGGGTGGTGGTGAGTGGTGGGTGGTGGTGGTGGTGGTGGTGACGGTAGTAGGTTAGGTGTAGGTGGTAACGAGTGGGTGGTGGTGGTGGTGGGTGGTGGGTGGTGGTGGCAGGTAGGTGGCGGTGAGTGGTGGGTAATGGTGGTAGTCGTCGTGGGTGGGTGGTGGTGGCAGGTGGTGGTGGTGGCATGTGGTGGATAGTGGTGCAGTGGGTGGTAAGTGGTGGTGGCGGGCGTGGATGGTAGTGGCGAGTGATGGGTGGTGGGGGTGGATGGCAGTGGGTGGTGGGTGGTAGTGTGGTGGTGGCAGCGGCGGCGGCGGCGGCGGCGGTGGCGGCGAGGTGTGGTGGTGGCGAGTGGGTGGCAAGTGGTGGTGGCTAGTGGGTGGTGGTGACGGGTGGTGAGTGGTGGTGGCGGTGGGTGGTGGTGGCGGAAGACGGTGGTGGAAAATGGTGGCGGGTGGTGGCTAATGTTGAGTGGTAAAAAAAAATGAAAACTCAAAATGGAAACACATTTTTTGTGTTTTCATTTTTTAGCCAAATTTATAAACTGAGACCACTGATTTATAAATCAAAAATTTTACCAAACAAGTTTTTATTTGAGTTTTTAAAATTTTTGTAAATATAAACAGAAAACTGAAAACGTAAGTGTTACCAAACGGCACCTTAAATTTTTTTTCCTCCTCCCAAATAATACCAAAGTTATCCTTATAAAAATTTCACTTCCACTCAAATGCACACCCCCACACTCCTAAAACCATTATCTCCCAAAGCCCTAACAAAAAAAATTCTCCAAAACCCATTCTCTCTCTAATGATGGTGGAAGAAAAATATTCTTAAAGTGAATCGATCGTGTGAGGAATGTGTTTTCAGTGATCTTCACTTTTTTCTTCGCATTAGGTACGTATGTCTTCCTTCAATTCCATCAATTTCTTTGATCAACCCTAAACCTTGAAAACAACAAATACTAATATATATATATATATATATGTGTGTGTGTGTGTGTGTGTATGGATGTTCAAATTCAGTTATAGATCACTTAGTATTAGTCAATTCATAGTACGATTAAGATCATTTGATCATTTTTTTTTTTTTTTCAGAGTTGGATTTTCATCAGCCTTAGGGGGACTCACTATCAATTAGGGATGAGGATTGGATACGAAATTAGCAAGTTAAAATTGATTGGTACTTGACATCAATTTAAAAGTGACGGGAGCCGACAAGAGGAAAAAAAAAACAAGTTAGGTTAGGGTATTTTGATAATATAACCTATAATATTTATGAGTGTTGACTTTGATTTATATACTTTATGGACTAAATAGATTCAATCGATAGTTCATATACTAAATAGACAATTTGACGATAGTTTAGGAGAAAATGTAATAAACCTTATTCTCTGCAATGAATTTCTCTATAATGATTTTTCTGTAGTAATCTAACTATTTATGTTTAAAATTAAAATAAGATTATATCATTTAGATTTTGTGGTTATAATATTATTTTATTGTAATTTTTTCTCAAACTACTAGATTATATACTATAACAAAAAAATATAAAAAAGATTTATACAACAAAATCCATCCCAGAAAAATTTTGAATCAAATGAAGGATCTCCATTAGTTGAGTTCACACCCTGTCGTGCTTGATTTTCCCACATTTTTTCCGCAGGAAACAAAATTCCTTTTTATAGAGAAAAAAACCTACCCAAAACCAGCCAAACAGTCCTTTACATACATAAATGAACAAAGGGTGAATTACAAATATACCCCTTGAGATTTGATTAAAATATGAATCTCCCTCTGTGATTTTGAAAATTATATTTCATCCCTTAAGGTTTCTAATTTCATAGCAAATCGTCTCTTTTATTAATAAATCATTAAGTTAATTAATAGTTTTTAATGATGTTAAAAATATATTTCAATTAATAATTTAGATAATTTTATTATTGAACAAGAGATCAATTACGAATTTTATTTTCTTAGTTAATACTATTAAATAAAAAATTCTAATAAAGAATATTTATAATTTTTTAAATCATAAAAAATAATCTATATTTTAAACAAATTTTAAAAGTGTATTTATAATTACCCGTGAAAAAACAATGAGCTCTTATTCTGTTCACGTGGTTGTCCTTAGATTCATGAGTCATGACTTACACGCAAGCCCTTACGTTATCTGATTCACCAACTTGTTTGGCAAGTTAGATTTTATTTTCTATTTTTTATTTTTGGCTAAAATTTATAAAAAGAAAAAATAAATTAAAATAGTTAATAAGATAAAATATCATATTAAATTCATAACTATTTTATTTTTTCTATCATAAACAACACATCCAATTAGGCCAAGTTTGGCATAACCTAAATAATACAAAAAGTCAAAAAGTTACTATCTTATTTAAGTCACATCATCTTATTTAAATTACATCACCTCTCTAACACATCATATCAAACCCAACACAAACCCAACCCATATAAGCCAATAAGTCAAAAAGTACACTTTTTTAAAACATTCAAAACCATAAAATAATAACTTTCTAAACACCCACTAAATCACTTGTACTATCTCCATGAATTTTTATCTCCAATTTTAGGGTAAATTACATTGACACTCTGATATTTTTGTTTAATACAAATCTCTCTCACAATTGAAAAATTACATTTTTCTTTCCGAAGTTTGTAATCTCATTACAAATTACTTCATGAATTGCTGATATCATGCCCTAAATTTTTTTAAATAACCATCTTACCATTTTTTCTACAATTTATTCGCTATTATCATAACTATATTCTACAACTTTCCATCATAAAAATTCTACCTGAATATATTCTTATTAGGTGATGTTATATAAACATAAATTTTATGTAGAATTTTTTAACACAATGATATAGCTTAATGGTAACTTTTTACTTTAAAACAAAACACCGGCAAAAATTATTTATATTTTTAACAATATCGATATCACAATATTTTTATGATATATTTTTTTACAAATTTTTATATACGAATATAATTTTTCATTTTTAATCCTACCATTATATCTAGATTAGATCAATTTAATCTAGATATATTTAAAACGTATAAAATTTGTACAAAAAATCCATTAAATACAACAAAATAACATAATGTATTGATTTTTTTTTTTTATATTTTGTATTTGGCGAATTTAATCTCAAGTATATCTAGATTAGCAGTATCTTAAAAATTAAAAAAATTACTAAAAATATTTAAAAAATTTTAGTAAAAATAAAAAAAAGCACGAAAAATTAAAAAACTCAAATTTTTTGTGTGAGTTAAACCAAAGAAGATAGTTATTGTTTCCCTTGAAATAACATGAACAAAATATCTGTATTATTTTATTATTTTATATGTATAAAGGCTAAATGGCAAATATGTCATTTTAATCTGACATGGAGGTAAGTATAATTTTTCAAATATGATGGGAGAATTTCTATTAAACAGAAACCTTATAAGGTGTTAACCCAATTTTTTTATTTTTTATTTTTGAAAATGAGCTCTATGATATAGATTTAGTGGTATTTTGGGAAGTTGGTAAAAAACTAATTTTTTTGTTTTTTTAGTCTATTTTGTCTTTTTGTAGGTAAAAAATGTGAGAGGCGATGTGACCTAAAATGGGTAAAAAACTAAAAGCTAATTTACTTCCCAAAAACCCCTTAAAATTGGTAGGATATCGATCATATCAAGAATGATTGCGATCCAAAAATGTACCCTTGTGACTGCACAATTTCGAAATTTTGTAAGCTTATTAAGAGCCATGTTTTGATATTAGATTATACTCGAGAATAATCATATTAATCGGATAGCTGACAAATATTTAGTTTTAGGCTCATTACAAGTTACACTTTCATAATTTGAACCATTTAATTTTTAAATATTTGTGTTTAAATTATTCTTTAAAATAAATTATATTGATTTGATAGCCACATAATTTCATGTGTTTTTAAAAAAAATGAATGGTATTCAGTATGTTTGGTTTTAATTTTTTTAGATTAAATTTTTTGAATATTGAGTTTTTTTATTTTTTGTATTTTTTTTTTGTTTTTAGTGAATATTTTTAAAATTTTAAGAAATTTTTCTTTTTAGATACACCTTACTTAGATGTATCTAAAAAGTAAAATATTTGTAAAAAAATATTTTAAAAAATCAATAAATACACAAGAATATGAAAAATGTATTGAATTTTCATATTTTTTTTAATTTATATTTTTACTATTTAGTGAATTTTTTAATTTTTTTTCACAAATCTTATACTTTTTAGGGGAAATTATCAGAAAGTCCCAAATAGCAAAATTATATTCCATTTGGTCCCATGAATATTTTGTTTGATTAGGCAGTCCATGATAGTAGAGACATCTTACTAATAACTCCTTTTTTGAATTACATTGTTATATGGGAGACAAATATACCCTCACATCAATTATGGGACCCACGCACTTCTCACCCATTTCTTCCCTGCAGGAGTGGATTATGGTTTTGATTTCTCAAGGTCAGACGGAGGCGAGGAGAACTACAATTTTGGCTTGAATGATTTGGGTTTTTCTGATTTGGATTTTAATTTGGATCTTTAAGGATTGTGCTGGTATTGCAAATCTGCAACCTGAAAGATGATAATCGGTGGATTTGAGGGATTATTTATACAAATTTTCCAAATCATTTCTGCGGGACTCGTTCGCGAAGGTTCTCCACTCGAAGGTCTCATCGATCGAGTGCGAACAGTGAACGTGAATTTCAATCCCAGAAACGTGAACTTTATTTGGGATGAAGGAAAGGAAAATCCAAGAAGAGAGATCGATCGGGATTGGAGCCGCGATTCTGCCAGCGGCCGAGGGAAGAGGAGAGAAAGTCAGAGGTGACGCCGTTGGGCTTGGAGATGACGGTGGAGAGGCCGCCGTCGGTGAGGAGGGGGTTGGTGGGGCCGCCAACTCGGACCGGGTCGTTGTCGCGGGACTCCTTCGCGAAGGTTCTCCACTCGGAGGTCTCATCGATCGAGTGCGAACAGTGAACGTGAATGTCAATCCGGCAGATCGGTGTACCACGTCGATGATCTTCAATCCGGCAGATCGGTGTACCACGTCGATGATCTTCAACCCTGCAGATCGGTGTACCACGTCCACGATCATCAATCCAGCAGGTCATCATTTAGAAACTTCGATTGGATCCACAAAATAGGAATCGATCAAATGGGTTCTTAATTTGGGTTGTGTTATATCGTTTGTGGAGAAGAAAGATATGAGAGATTGTTGTTGAAAATCATAAGTTTTGGAGTTGAGGGCAGTGAGAGTGAAGAGTCTGTGAGGAATTTAAGAGGGAAAGAGAGAGAGAGAGAGACAACACACTGTGTGTATGCAGAGAGTCTCACACACCTGATGACCTGAAGCTTCGTTGCCGACCAGACGGTTGGCAGAGAGAGATTTGACAGAAAATTCCAAGGGAGTTTTGGTTAGTAAAAAGAAAGAGAGAAGAGAGGGATTTTAAGAAAGAGAGACAATTTGGATGATGGGGTTGTATCGTAAGATTCCAACCCAAACAGCACATATATTCATTTGATGTTCACAGATCTGGTTCTCAATCTCACCGATTCCACCGATTCTCGTCCCAGCGATTCCACCGTTCTTCAGCAAATCCCACCGATTCCCGTCCCAGATTAGCTACCCAACTCCTTCGTCTCTCTCTCTCCCGTCCCAGATTAGCTACCCAGCCGACGTGGTACACCGAATTGGAAGATTGTATAGTAATTTATGGATATCCATTTTCATAGTAAGGTTCACACAGAAAAATGGCAATCATAGATTTTTTGCAAATTCAAACACAAAACATGACCGTGTTCTACGTCGTCTATGAACGATTTCCACACCACGGCTTCAAATCATTCACAGCACTCCATCAGATCTGTGAATCTGCGTGAACCCAACCATTGGTAAGGTTTACGTTGAAAACGTCACAAATGTCAATTGGAAAACAAAAGGTCAATCTGTGGGGAAGAAGAAACGTGACACAACCCACGTCAAAAAAAAAAAAAAAGGGTTCAAATTAATTGTGTTCACATCACAACCCACGTCACAGAAAAAGAGTACTATTACCTTTTTTTGGAACGTGAATCTCACACACCCCTTCCCATAAATACATGCAACTCAAATTAACACTTTAATGGCAAAATAGTAAACAAACAACCCAAAGGACTAAACGGTTTGAAAGAAAACAATTAGGACCACATGATCTACAAGATGAGAAAATGGGATTTACTGGTCAATTCCCCTACTTTTTAAGTATATTTATATTAGGTGTATCTAAAAATTTTAAAAATTACTTAAAATATAAAATAAAAAAAATCAGTGAAAACAAAAACTACAACAAATAAAAAAAAAAAACTTAATTTTTTGAGAAGTGAATCTTGAAAATTTGATTGTTTTCTGAAAATTTGTATGTGTAGGTAACATCGTTTTTATTTTTTTTAAATTTTATTTCTTGTCTTTGGACACTTGGTTGTTTTTTTTTTTTAATAATTAGGTGTCGGACCAACTTACACGCACCTCGATTATTTCTGAAAAACTAATTCCATCACTCACTAGTGACCTCGACTAATTCCGGAGATTAATTCCAAGACCAACTTGTGGGGATTTCACTTAAAGCTGAAGTAAACGTCTTATATGGGCATGGCCACAAAAAAATTAATTACTGCTAATGAATATTAAATGTGAGAGTTAGGAGTGTTTGGCATTGGCTAATATAGTTAACTTTTTTAGCTTGACTTTTTTAGCCTCGTTTGATTTTTGTTTTGAGACTTTTTTGATTTTTATAAGAGAAAAAATGTATTGATTATGGGTAAAAAGTGATATTTTATCTTATTAATTTATATAGCTTATTTTTTTTTTTTTTGTGCTTTTTTAGTCCCAAAATGTTAGCCAAAGGAGCACTTGAAATAATACATCTCTAGTTCCCAAATTTGGCTTACTAAACCTGGAAGTTGGACTCTTGGGCATTCTGAAGGGAGACTTCTCCGTCGCTTACTTTTCTTGTTACTTGCCTATAAATACCCTCTCATATGTCCAGTTGTATCTCACTTCATTGGTAGACAATCATCACTACATATATATATTGATAGAATCATATCTTTAGAGAGAGAGAGAGAGAGAGAAAGAGAGAAAGAAAAATGGGGTTGACGAGTTTGAATCAACAACTTTTGTCCAAGATAGCAACCAACGATGAACATGGTGAAAATTCTCCATACTTTGATGGTTGGAAGGCATATGATAATGATCCTTTTCACCTCACCAAAAGCCCTAATGGTGTCATCCAAATGGGTCTTGCTGAAAACCAGGTTTTGCGAACTTCCATGTCTCTCATACTCCCAATGCCACTGACCCAGCATCCGTGCTCAGAAAAATGTCTAGAAAAATCAACGTGCGAATAGATTCACTCAAATAGCAATAATTTTTTGTGCACGGATTTTGGGTAAGAGGGAAAATGCGATTCTAACCATGATTTCATTCTCAAATGTTAATTATTTTTTGTGGCTTTTGTTTGCAGCTATGTTTTGACCTAATTAAGGAGTGGATTGAGAAAAACCCAACAGCATCCATTTGCACAACTGAAGGATCAATGGCTTTCAAGGACATAGCCAACTTTCAGGACTATCATGGCCTGCCGGAGTTTAGGAATGTACGACTACTTGATCCATATGTTTTCTGTGTCTGATTATGTATTTAATTTATGTCCTTCTAATGTTGTTGTTCAATGACTAGTTTTCTCATTAATCTTTACTGCACTTCCACACGCATAGAAATCGGTCACAGTATTATAATGAGTATTATTTGGTCAGTTCTTGTACACTAATTATTGTTTTTACTTTTATTTTTTTAGGCCGTCGCGAAGTTTATGGGGAGAGTACGAGGTGGAAGGGTTAAGTTTGACCCGAACAGGATAGTAATGAGCGGAGGAGCCACCGGAGCTAATGAGACGATCATGTTTTGTTTGGCTGATCCCGGTGATGCATTTCTAGTTCCATCACCTTATTATCCAGCGTACGTACTCATCTTTTATACAAATAATCACATAAACTATTACTAATAAATGAATCCCCATAGTTTTTCCATATCTTTTTCAGTTCTCTTGGTTGTTTAAGGAGTGGGTTTCAGTCTTGGGGGGGTTTCGACCATGGAAGGCGCCTTGAATATGGGAGGGTTGGATTTGTTTAGGAACTTCATTCGGGTGCTCCTATAACAAAATGTTTGAATGTGTAAGGTGGATATCATATGTACTTGCGTTACCTTACAAAATCACGTAAGTTCTTACAAATATACGTAAATTAGGATTTCTCAAATTTTTATGGATTAACTTACGTATGTTTGTGAAAACTTTGTAAGATAACTTACTTATATTTATAAGAACTTATGTAAAGTACATATAGTATGTACTTGCAGACTTAGAATTATCCAATGTTATATAACCAAAAAGTAAAAGTAAATATAGAATGACATGATTGAATTTCCCTTTGATTTAGGTTTTATTATTTCAAAACAAACAAGATGAAAATTTCGTATAAATTTAAGAGTTAATTACATCAAAACTTCATTAGCTATTAGCGAATCTTACTTTTTGGGTGTATAATTTTTTTTTTTTTTGGGTGAATAACTTTTATTTCTTCATCTATCAACTAGTTCATTTTGAGCTGATAAAAAAAAACTAGTTCATTTTGATCGCTTCAGCGATAAAAACATATTACTTTCCCCCTTTCCAAACCACCTCCAAAATTTAATAAGAATCAAAAGAATTCTGGTCAAATATTAATAAGAAGAACTTTTGACACAGGCTAATTTTCTTCTCATTTTTTCCTATATAGCCATTAAGTTATTACGTGTTGACAATAGACCTCTCATTGGATTTGGACCACCAAAAAATTCATACCAACTACAACACACAGTCGGGTTTTTGGAAAGTTTTCCAAAATGATGGATTTACTTGTGCAAATTGTCCAAGGCTCAAGCTGACTTTGGGTCTTAACAAAGAATTTAGGTCCGCCATATTTAGTAACACACTAGAAAATACGTATGGTATGGAGTCCATTTTTTGTCGTTCTAAACTGTTATGTCATTAATTATCTTAATCAATTACAGTCGATCGATCTAGTAAAGTAGGGATTCAAAGTCTTATGTGATTGAAATATGCCTTCTCTGGAATTGCAAAGTTGGGATCTTGAACTCACTTTTAAGATTGAGCAGACTAATTTTGATTGGACGAGATTACTAATGACATTGAGATCATAAAATATGAGTAATGATATTAAAAATTTAAAATTCAAACAGAATTTCTTTTCACTCTAAAATAAAATACCATAAAAATTATTTTACTTATAAAAATAACTTTGCCATATCATTTTTATAGTATTTTATACATAAATAGATTTTTGCATTAAACAACTTCTCATTTATGTGACGTTGACAAAATAATCATGTATTATGTTGAATGATATGAGAGGAAAAAAAATTTTAATTTTTAAAATTTGAAAAATATTATTCATAAAGAATCTTTATACAATTTGTAGCAGTAGTATTTTTGAAATTAAATGTCATTTTTTTTTTTTATGGGTACTCTTGTGTTAAAATAATAAGTCTTAATGCAATCGTCTCATTTTTAATTTTTTTTTTTTTACTTTTCACTTATACCTTATGCATTTGGAATATTTCAGATTTGTTCGGGATTTGAGATGGCGAACCGGTGTTCAAATAATACCAGTTACCTGTGAGAGCTCAAACAATTTCCAAATCACCATAGAAGCCCTAGAAGAAGCATACAACAAAACAATAGAGGCCAACATCAGAGTGAAAGGCTTGATCATAACCAACCCATCAAACCCATTAGGCACCATTTTAGACAAAGACACTCTCAAAAGCTTGGTGAATTTCATCAATGAAAGAAACATTCACCTTGTATGCGATGAAATCTATGCTGCCACCATTTTCAGGCCTCCCCACTTCACTAGCATTTCTGAGGTCATTCAAGACATGGATAGTAACAATGATCTCATTCACATCATTTACAGTTTGTCGAAAGACATGGGTTTTCCTGGCTTTAGGGTTGGTATTGTTTACTCATACAACGATGAAGTTGTGAGTTGTGCTCGAAAGATGTCGAGTTTTGGATTAGTCTCTTCCCAAACTCAATATTTACTTGCTGCAATGCTCTCTGATGATGATTTTGTGGGAAGGTTTCTTGATGAGAGCTCGAGGAGGTTAGAGTGCAGGCACAAAATTTTCACAGAAGGATTGAAAGAGGTAAAATGTTAGCATATATCTCGTATGTTGGTTAGTTTAATTGCTTGTGAAATTAGCATTAATTCTATTACAATTGCAATTTTTTAGAAAGCATTTTCGACAATGAAATTTATATATATATATATATATATATATAAAATCAATTGCATAGCTGAATGGGAAATAAGTTGCGGCATTTATTTGAAAGTATTAATAACAAACTTAAAAAATGAGGGTAATTTTAAAATTTCACATATCTACAATTTTTTTTTTTTGAAACAATAATATGAATATATATATATTTTTTCTTTGTGATTTGAGAAGTTTAAATTATATATATTTTTTTTATCGATAAAGTGTGATTTAAAAAAAAATACAATTTGTAAAATTTAAGATTTTGAATGTTTATCATAATAAAAATGTTTGGAAACACCACTGCAGATGGGGATCCATTGTTTGAATAGCAATGCCGGACTTTTCTGCTGGATGGATTTGCGCCCGTTGCTCAAAGAACCAACTATTGAAACTGAAATGGCGCTATGGCGTGTGATAATCAACGATGTGAAACTCAATGTCTCTTCGGGATCATCTTTTCACTACACGGAGGCTGGTTGGTTTAGGGTTTGCTTTGCTAACATGGATGATGATACAGTTAAAATTGCATTGCAGAGAATTCAAAAATTTGTGACTAAGAAGGAAGGAGAGGTAGCTACAGTGAAGAAGAAGAGGTGCCAAATGAATCTTTGACTGAGTTTCTCGTCTCGGATATACGACGACGGTCTCAGGTAGCCGCATATGTCGTCTCCTCACTCTCCCCATCCTCACTCGCCTCAAGTTCGAGCCAGGAATTAATCGGTTTAGAGGACTATTATGTATCATTAGTATATAAAAAGTTTATAACGTCAAAAAAAGTAAATTCAAAAATTTTCAAAAAATAAAATATACGATGTGAGTCACAATTAAAATGAATCAGGTCTACAGACTTTATTTTTTGATTACTTTTTGAATAACTTTTTTCTGACTACGTAATATTATTGTTAGAATATTTCACCATAACTCTTCAACGTGACTTTCAGAAAGTGAAATATATGAAGTGATAAATATATCATTTCTCATTTTATGCACCATTAATTTGTACCAAGAAGACAAGTAGATTTATTCTTTCCATTAGAAATAATTACTACAATAATTTAGGCAAGAGAATGTTTTAATAATATGTAATTTATTTGGGTGTAATGTGTAAAATATTGTTTGAAGTTTCAGTTCCATTAAATAATATTGAAGTCATGTAGCAAATCTCTTCTTATTCTCTCTCTCTCTCTCTTAAATGTCTCTTGAATTTATCTTGATATTGATGTTGAATAAATGAATTGGAAAGTAATATCCAAATATTATGATCAATTGTTTCATCTTACTAAACTTGTTGAATTACTTTAAATAATCATATGGAAACTCATGCTTTTAATTCTTTGAAGCACCTTGCTTTTCTCAATCAAAATTTCGTCTCTAATTTTATTTTTTAATCCAATTTTTTAGTGCTATTTTTTGAATAATGTCACAAATTATTTCAATACTAAATCCTGGCACAAGGACTGTGGGCACTGCCAAGACTATCTTTCGACAAGTTTTTCTGACTCTAATCGCGTGACAGAGAGCGAGAGTTTGAAATAGAGAAACAGAAGGGAAATGACACAGAAGATCTGATCTCATGTAAAACTTGGGGGAACAAACAGTGCCCAAGAGTATTATTCTCATGGGCCGGATTGTAGTTTCGATTAGATATTTCTTCCACAAGGACCAGCCCAAGCCATTGGTGGGCTCAAAATTCAACTTCGACTTGGTTCTTTATTCAACAAGAGTGATAAGAATTGTATTATAATTTCATCATGTCAAAATATTTAGACAATTCCAATTCAAAACTAATTGACATTAAATGAAAAGGACTTCTAAAGTGTGTGAAAGTATGAGAACAAAACATATAGTATGCGATAGTCACTGACAATCTATAGATTTTTGTAACACTTTTAAATTCACCTATTAAATCCATCATTTACACTAAACCGATAAAACTAAACAATAGTATGCGATTGGTTTCGATTCCTCAACTAACAAAATGAAGGATTCAATTCGGCACAAAATTTTCTCTCAACGCCAATCAAAGCAAACCGTTTACACTCCTACTCAGCATACATGGCTTTGCAATTGACACTTAAGATGGTGGATCAATGTGACAACCCTCGCCACTGACTACTGCTAAACTGTGACTGAACATGATAAGTAACTGATTAGGATGAAATCCGTAACTGATTGCATGAGTATGTTGTTTGATTGCATTTCTATCTGTTTATCAATTGATTGATCTATTCATGTTTTAAGTTCGAACTGTAAATTGAAGGCCTTATCGGCGGCCGAATCTGAAATTGATTAGTGTTATATGCTAATTAGAATTTATGTGATTTTATGGTAAATTTAATTACAAGTTGATTTGGAATGATTAAATTAGATTAAATAATGTTAAATTACATTAGATGGCTTATTTACCAAAATGCCATTGAAGTGGGCCACTTTGTTAAACCTTGTTTGGAGCTTATTTCTACCTCATTTGTTCATCTTCTTGAGACCAACCGAAAGAGAGAGGGAGTTAGGAGAAAAACTTGATTTCATTAGAGTTTTGCTTGGAGACTTGAAGAATTTGAAAGAGAATTGTACATTTGAGCTTCTAGACTTGAAATTGAGGACCTAAGGTAGGATATTTATCCGTTAGTTTATGAATTCAAGTTGGTTCTTGCATGGTTCATGAGTCATTAGTGATCTAAGTCAAGAATTGGTTTATAGAGTTGAATTGAGTGGTAATCCATTCATGCATGTACACATTGTTGAGTTTTGAGGTTGATTTCATGGAAATCCTCACATGCATGTCTATATTCTAGCTATGGTCCATGAATTCATCATGTTTTTGAGTGAATTGACTCATTTGATCAAGTATTTGAAGCTTTGATTTCAATTGAACAATTGCATGTTACATATACATTATGTTCATGAAGTTTTGTTTGGATTTGTGTTTAATTGAACTACCTTTGGGCTTTGATTTTGCAAATTGATCTTTGAAACATGTCATATTATGAGTTTTAAAGTGTTTTCCAGAAAATTGGCTCAAAAGAATCGAATTTGATGCTTTAAATGTTGAATTTGAGCTTGGAGGTTCAATCTGGAAATTCCAGATTTTGGACCCACGCTCGAGCGTAAGACTTCACGCTCGAGCATACACTCTGAGTACATGGATCCCGCTCGAGCGGGGAAAGTAACGCTCGAGCGTGAAATGCGTGTATCTAGTACTTTTCATATGTTTACAGTCCGCTCGAGCGAGGGAATGCACGCTCGAGCGAGGACTTGTGTCTCACGCTCGAGCGGAGGTCGAGCGCCCATCGAGCGTGAATTGCATGCATCCAGTACTTTTGCTTGAGTTTACAGTCCGCTCGAGCGAAGGAAGTCACGCTCGAGCGGAGATCCTTTGTCTGCATGTCCGCTCGAGCGTAGAAAGCCACGCTCGAGCGAGACCCCTATTTCTAAAATTTTGAAAAGTGTTTTTAAAATACATCTTTGCATCCTCATTTCATCCTAGGCATTCCTAGGCCTAGTTTAAGGCATCTTAATGAGGATATTGATGTAGAACCACACCGAGTCAAAATAGGGACTAAGTCCTTGATTCCCAAGTGTGTAACTTAGTGTGTGTTCATTCTGTAACTGTGTAGGGTTGGCATTCGAGGACGCTCATTAGCTGCTTATAGCCCAGTACTCTGTGAGTAACAATGTTGTAAAGATATGTTCAATTATGAATATTTTCTGAATGATCAACTGTTCTGTTTACTAAAATGTTATTATTTAATGAATGAATGTTTGTCCTATTTGTAAACTGTATTCGTGGTATCCATAGCAATTTACTATTACTGTACTGTTACTGCTACTATCACAGAGATCTCTGTCGGTTCCCATGTTTGGAACCACTACTTTTACTGTTATGATAGCCATCAACTGACTGTTCGGTCTGTTAAGACCTACTGTACTGTTTTGCTATTAGATGTACCACATATAACTGCTATGGTTTCTAAATGACTGATATGACTGCCTAATGACTGAAAGGACATTCATTCTTAACCTCTTTACACAACTGTTATTCACAGGGCTTTAGCTCACTGTTTATATTTATATGTAGGTGTCCAGGCACCGGACCGGAGTTAAGAGCATTGGGTTAGCTCCCTTTTTGTCAAGCCAACCATTGTGCCTCACTTCGAGGTTCCAAGTGCTGCCAAGTCAAGGTTGTTTTGGGTTGTTTTAGATTTTCCATTTTTGCCTCTGTTCTATAATAAATGTCTAGACTGGCACTGTACTGTTATGGTAGGGATTTGGTCCCTAACCTGAATATCATTATATGATGTATATATATACTGTTATGGTTTTGAATGTGAATATGTGCAGAAAAATCTTTTTGCATTCAGATTGTCACAGCTTATTGGACATCTTTTATTACTATTTTGGCTTCCGCCATCCCCTGTACTCTGTATTACTGTCATTACTGTTAAGCAGGCCTTTGGTAATCACGGATTACTGGCCGGTTACGGTACTAAACCCTTAGGGGCGGGTTTGGGTCGTGACAATCAAGAAGAACAAACCATCATTTTTCACGTTTCAAACTTGAAAAAGAGATAACAGAGAGGAACTAATACCCATGCACTTGGATTCTTTTTCTGTAGGCTCTTCTTTCTTCTTCGATTCTTGTTTGTATTATTCTTATCTATCTTTAGAGTGATCTCTGCTTCGAAAAGTTTCTTCAAGTCTTCTACTACTTTTTCAGGATCATAACTTCCTCCTACTTCTAATTCATTGTTGTGATCAGAGACAATTTCAGCATAATAAACTCCTACAGAGTCTGTAACGCCCTCAAAAATAAACCCATAATACATAATATTAACATGCGGAATTATAAGGAAATAAAGTATCTTATTCCATTCATCAGAGTGCCATGAAATAAAAACATCATAATAAATGCCCTATGGGCTTACATCTTGCCAAGCCAACACTTGGACACAATTCCATGAGTTCTAACTCAAAAACAAATAAAGCCCTAGGCTTGAAAGTTTACAAGTTGTTCAAATAAAACAAATAAAATAAAGCAAGTCTTCGAGTCCAAATCCTCACAAGCTAAGTCCTTGGAGGTAGTGAACCACCTGAACCTGAAAATGAAGTTCCCATATAGGGTGAGCCACAGCCCAGTAGAAAATACTAAACCAAGCATAAGAATTAACTAAAGCATTAGCATTCGATACATGGTTAACACAAGATAATCAATTTCCAATTTCATGACACGAATGTCTACATTGTCTATGACATATTGTCTATGACACCTTTCACTTTCCAATATTTATTCAACTTTCCAATTATATCATTATGGCTCAGAACCTGGCCAACTATAATAGTGATCCAGATGTCACAAAAATAAATGAGACTAAAGCTCAAACCACAACACTTCCATACTTCCAACTGATACACATTATAATGATGTATCATATCAACAACAAATAGCAATATTGCTATTATCAATAAGCACACATATGAGTGATGCTACTGGAGTCCATCCCCTATCTCCTCCCAACAAATCCGGTTTAGAGGTACATCCCCTATCTTCCCTAAACCGTGGAGTTCATCCCCTATCTTCTCCAAACAACATGCATATGCAATGAAACACACAATTGCCATATACAACACATAATCAATACAAGTAATGTTCTGTATTAATTCAACAGTCAACATAAGTGACTTAATTCCAGTTATACCTAAGCCACATGCAAGGTCTACAACAATCACGACTATCCTCCACCGATAGCCCAAAACAGTTATTTCTAAACAAGAAATAAATACAACAATGAATGTAAAATCAACATTCTCATAGGTAAGTATTTAAACTACCCAACTATATCATTAATCTCATAATTTCCCCAACTTCATGAATTAAACCCAATTCCACATTTTTCCCTTAAATTAATTATACAAATTAATCTAAGCCAAAACCCTAAGGTTTCTCCCAAAATTACCAAACTACCCCACATACCAAAATACCAACACTTAGGATTAAAGCGTATAAATGGAGTAGGAAATCCCTACCTCGAAGAAAAACTCAAAAAGAAGAAGACGGAGATGATAGCCCAAACTCCAAAGTGCTCCAAATCAACAACCGTTCAGATTAAATGGAAGCCCTCACTCTCCTCTATCTTATTTGTAAAGCAACTAGGGTAAAACACACCCTAACTAGATCAAACCTAGGAGAGAAGGTGAGTTGGAGAGAGAATGGTCGGACCTAGGGTTTCGAAACAAAAAGAGATAGAAAACTGATTAAAAAACCCGCTGCTGCCTATTTAAACTGAACAGGCTCGCTCGAGCGAAGACATGGTCGCTCGAGCGACCAGACACAAAAATCCACGCTCGAGCGAAGAAAGCTCGCTCGAGCCAAAAACTCGATGCTTCAGGTCTGCAACCCAGAAGCTCGCTCGAGCGACGAAATGCTCGCTCGAGCGACGAACTCGAAAACATACACGTCGCTCGCTCGAGCGAAGAAAAGCTCGCTCGAGCCAAGAAACACATCTCTCAGGTCCTAAGCCCAGACGCAGACTCTCGCTCGAGCGAGCAAACCCTGGCTCGAGCGAAGAACAAAAACAACATCTCGCTCGAGCGACCAACTCCTCGCTCGAGCGAAGGTCCAAAAATCTGGACAGCAACACTTGGTTTCCAACCCAACCAACCTGTAACAAACCTGCCCAACTCAACCCATAACTCAAAATAAAGAATTAAAGGACAACAACAACCAACAATAATGTGACGGAATCTACGGAACATAAGTCCGGATACAACAATCAAATGGGAAAAGACCGGGGTCGCTATAACCTCCCCCCTTAAAAGAATTTCGTCCCCGAAATTAAGCATGAGTTTGTAAAAACAAGTTTTTCTCAATTCCCAATGATATTATAAAACAATAAACAACAACTTGACCCAATACCGGTCACTTCATCTCTTATCAAGAGGCATCTCACAATATGTATAAATCAACATATATTCAACTTGCATCAATATTATGCATTATTCCTTTCAATGTTAACAATTTCCATATCATTATTCAAGTTCATGATATAAACAGCACATTCAATATATAAATGTTATACTCCACTTCCATAAAAAGGCAAGTTCAAATGTTAACATTAAACCCAAAACATTCTCAATGTTTTCCAACTTAAGACATATATAAAATTCTCAAGTTCCACAATATTATATAATCTAAATACAAGATTACAAATCAATAAACATATCCGGATATTTCTCGCGGACTTCCAACTCACGTTCCCAAGTGGCTTCCTCCACTCCGTGATGTTTCCACAAAACTTTCACCAAAGGGATGGTTTTGCCTCGCAAAACTTGATCCCGCCTATCCAAGACCCGAACCGGTCTCTCCTCATACGAGACATCCTCATCAACAACTAAGTCAGTCCAATCCAGTACATGCGATGGATCCGGCTCATACTTCCGAAGCATACTCACATGAAACACGTCATGAACTCCGGATAACTGCGGTGGCAAAGCTAAACGATAGGCAGCCTCGCCAATCCTCTCAAGGATCTCAAAAGGCCCAATAAACCGAGGGGACAACTTCCCGCTCTTCCCAAACCTCATTAAACCCCGCCTAGGTGATATCTTCAAAAAGACATGATCACCCACCTCGAATACCAAAGGTCTCCTCCTACGGTCGGCATAAGATTTCTGACGACTCTGTGCTGTAACAAGCCTCTTACGGATAAGCTCAACTTTCTCCGTCGTTTCCCTCACCAACTCCGGACCCAACAAAGGTGCATCACCCACCTCGGCCCAACAAACAGGAGATCTACACGGTCGGCCATACAAGGCCTCAAACGGTGCCATACCGATACTAGACTGAAAACTGTTGTTGTAGGCAAATTCCACCAAAGGCAAGTGCCTCTCCCACGACCCACTGAAATCAAGAACACAACCCCGAAGCATATCCTCAAGGATCTGAATAGTACGCTCGGACTGCCCGTCAGTCTGAGGATGATAAGCCGTGCTAAAGGTCAACTTAGTGCCTAAAGCACTCTGCAAACTCTGCCACAACCTGGCAGTAAAACGAGGATCTCTATCTGAGACGATCGTCACTGGGACCCCGTGCAACCTCACTATGTCCCGAATATACAAGTCGGCAAGATGATCTACCGAATCTCTAACACGCATAGGAATGAAGTGCGCCGTCTTAGTCAACCGATCTACAACCACCCAAATAGCATCACTACCCCGCTGAGTCCTCGGAAGACCCACAACGAAGTCCATAGTGACATGCTCCCACTTCCACTCGGCAATAGGCAAGGTTTGCAACAAACCCGCTGGCCTCTGATGCTCGGCCTTCACTTGCTGACAAGTAAGGCACTAGATACGAAAGCTGCCACATCTCTCTTCATACCCCGCCACCAAAACTGGCGACCCAAATCCTGATACATCTTAGTACCTCCCGGATGCACCGCAAGGCGCGAATGATGAAACTCTCGGAGTACCTCCTCTCGGCAAGACTTCGGCACAAACAGACGGTCCTGGTATCTCACACTCAAGTCGGGAATACACCGTCAAACCCTTCTCAACCTTCCCATTGGAAATCTTCTCTCTCGGAGAGATTCTACCTCAAGATCACCCCTCTGAGCCTCTAACACTCGAGTCACAAGTGTAGGCTGTGCAACAACAGAAAATAAGGCCGCAGCCTCAACGGATTCGCCCAGATGCAAATCAAACTCCCAACTGCACCAACATCTCCCACTCCCGGATGGCTATACTAGCTAAGTCACCAACAGATTTCCTACTAAGGGCATCGGCCACAACATTGGCCTTCCCCGGATGATAGTGCAACTCGAAGTCATAATCCTCAATGAACTCCATCCACCTCCTCTGCCTCAAATTCAAGTCTTTCTGTGTAAACAGATATTTCGACTCTTATGATCCGAGAATACCTCGACCTCTCACCATAAAGATAATGCTCCAATCTTCAAGGCAAAATCACAGCTGCCAATTCTAAATCATGCGTAGGGTAATTCTTCTCATGAATTTTCAACTGACGTGAGCCATAGGCAACCACTTTCCCTCTTGCATCACACAACAACCAGACCCTCTCGTGAGGCATCACAATAGACTGCATAACCCAACCCTCTCTCCGGAATAATCAAGACTGGAGCGGTGGTCAGTCTAACTTCAACTCCTGAATGACTTTTCACAAGTCTCACTCCATACAAATTTGACTCCTTCCGAGTCATCTAGTCA
>JAPPVO010007699.1:0-20431 GCA_030407325.1 Camellia japonica | reverse complement strand
AGCTAGGGTTTCACTACGCACGCAGCGGTTTCAAACAACCTATAAACGGGTAAGCAACCTGTCCTAGTTTGGAATGGTCACTATGGATCCGAATATGCACTAGGTCGAATGGTCAAAAAGGGTGCCCCTGGTAAAACCGGGGTTTGTGTTCCCATCTGGCAGAGCCCCCTGACAAAATAGGACAGGGAAACCCTACCCCAACATAGGGGTGTTTTGGCTCTCACTTATCTGTTATGTGCTTTAGAGTGCTCTCTACAGGAATGCGTGTATCAGTGTATGAGTTTGGGCATCAGGCCTGCGGGCACCAGTTCAGTAGTTTGGGCATCAGGCCTGCGGGCACCAGTTCAGTATTTTGGGATTCAGTTTACCTGAGGGTAACAGTTTACAGGCAGAATTTTGGGGGCAGAATTCAGTAGAGGGCACACTCATTCAAACTTTGCTCGTATCTGTTCAGGTGAAATTAGGCTGAGATGCTGTCCATTTTCTCTTTTGCTAGGGTAGTCCTGGAACCATAGCTTCAGAAGGCTCCGAAATCCCCCGGGTACATTGGACTAGTGCTGATAGACTTTGTTAGGTCAGAGATTCAATTCAAGGGAAACCAGTGTTCTTTCGTTGAGGCAAGGCAAAGAAAGGCCAGTCAGGGCTCATCGGTTCATCTGATCTGTCAGTCGCCAGTCACATCACCTTTGTCCAGACTCAGCAGACCGTGATGGCACAGGGTTCGGAAGAATTTGTGGCCGTGATAACAACGCTAAATCAGGGAACTGCCATGCAGGCTGAGACCAGTATTGAAACGCAGCACCCATCTGGGGCGTCTGCCTCTCATCCAGCTTTGGGACCCCAGCCGAACTTTGACCCACTTCCGCCAGCTGAAGATTTGCAGGGTCCAGATCCTCAAGAAGGGTTGACTCAAGCCCGAGTTTTCAGACCCCTGGTGCAGCCTAATGAGAGGCTTTATCCCCTTGATGCTAATGACCTCGATCTGACCGCAGTGAAAATTGCAAACCTCGAGAAGCAATTCAAAAAGGCACAGGGCCTTAACTCCATTCCCGACATTGAGGATGGGCACACTGAGTCTGCCGTCCGACTCCCAGACAGATTCAAAATGCCACATATTGACCGTTTCGACGGGTCTAGGGATCCAATGGTACATATCCGACTTTTCTTGGATGTCCTGAAGCCGATGGGTCTGACTAAGCCACAGAAACTCTCTCTGTATGGAAGAACTCTGTCCGGTGTAGCAGCCACTTGGTACGCTAAGTTGGAGGACAAAGTGAAGCAAAACTGGGAAGAATTGGCCGAGGTCTTCGTTGATCAGTATTCCTACAATACCCAAGTTGAAATGACCATCCAAGAGCTTGAAGCAACTCGCCAGAACCCAACAGAGCCTTTTGTGAAATTTGTTGCGAAATGGAGAGCGAAGGCAGCACAGATGACAGATCGCCGCCCTTCTGAGATGGATCAAGTGCAGATGATGGTGCGAAACCTCGAACATGATATGTTGCAAAAGTTGATAGTCGCTCCACTATTCACTTTCAAAAGTTTGCATGAACTGGGGGTTCAGGTCGAGAATGCGTTCAACAGCGGGATCATTCCCAGAACAAGTGAACTGACAAGGAGGGCGATTGTAGGGAGTATCAATGCCGGAAGTAGCACTATTCCCGAACCCACTGAAATCAATACAGTCGTCACAGCTAACCCTTTTGCCAATCCAAGCCTACAAACAGCCGACCCAGCCCGAGCCCAGGGCAGAACTTTCACCCCTCTCTATATGAGCCTGACTAGCGCACTAAAACTCCTGATGGAAAGAGGACATCTCAAACCCCTCGATCCTCAACCTCTTCCCGACCCACTCCCAGCCAGACATAACCCCGCCAAGTACTGTATGTACCATCAACAGCGCGGTCATGGCACCGACCGTTGCTACCGCCTTCGTCATGAGGTCCAAAATCTCATCGATAACTGGACGATAGCTCCACCTTCAGACCCCAATGACCAAACATTTCCCACCTACCTCAATCTCATCCATACACTGCCATCCACCTATGACCCCAGCATATACATCACATCACGGCCCATACATCACCCCGCCCATCTACCCAAGCCTGAGGTGTTATCCCAGAAAGCATAGACTTATGCATGATGGGTGCACCTGAACCCCAATCATCTCAAACCCATGAACCCACTACTACTTCTGAGCTGATGAGGGTGATTAAAGATCTTCAAAGAACCGTGACAGATCTGGCCTCCGGGACATTGGCTCCATCACCGACCACTCCACATACTGGGAATTTCATGTCAAAAGGCCCCCTAGTCTTGGGACGGGCTGAATTTGAGGAAGGCCAATCCCTTGGCAAAGTGGAGGCGAGTGAAAAGAAAAAGATAGGGGCGGACATGGATCCCCATGAGCATCTTCTGTTGGCTATTGGGGCTTTGAAAGCTGAGGGACTGAACAAAGAACAAGTGCTCGCGGTTGTCACAAAAACTGTGGACGACACTTTTGCCACTCAAGTTGGAGGCAGTTTGAATCGAGAGGCAAGCCGGAGAAGGGCCGTTGTACCAAGAATGTTCCTTCAGCTATAATCCTCCACTCGGAAGAGATCAACAAACCAGGCTAGACCCTGCCAATCCCTTTACTGGTGCGTCCAGCAAAAATCCACAAACCCAGAAGTACCAACCCCGAGGTCAGAGGGTCTTCCATGCCCTCTATATGCCTTTGTCCAAAGCTCTCCAAATCCTTGTTGGACAAGGCCATCTCAAACCCCTTGAGCCTCGGCCTCTCCCGAATCCTCTTCCGGATACGCATGATGCTACCCAGTACTGCGCATACCATCAGCAAACTGGCCATACTACCGACAACTGCTTCCGTCTTCGCCATGAAGTACAGGATCTGTTTGACAACGGGGTCATCCTCCTGCCGAGCTCAGCAAAGTCTATCGGCACTGGGTCAGTGAACTTGGGGGATAATGTTATGTGATCGAGGGATGAACCACCTGTGAATGGCACTCAGATTACTCCAGCTGTGGTGGATGGCATGCACTGTTTTTGCAATGTACAAGTGCTGTTAATTTTGCTTTCTGACTTGGGTATTGGGTCAGTCTTGCCTTTTGTATTGAATCAGTCCTTCATACTGAGTCAGTCCGTCTGTCTTGTTGTATCAAGTCAGTCATGTTGTATAGGAGTCGGGTGATTCCGGGGGTGTTACCTCGGGCGTCACCATTTTGTTTCGTGTTTGTCTTTTTGTTTTGTTTTGAGTCTGTTTCTGCCAGGGAGCCAGTTATGCCAACAGATTTTGAATGAAACAGCAGTGATTTTCACGCTCTCACATTTGCCGTGTGCTAGTTGTACCAGGATTTGAATGAAATGGCAGTGCATTCCACCTGCTCTCTTGTGCCTTGAAGTCATTGTAATGACCTGAGTTTTTCAAAACCTTTTTGAACACTACGGTGAAAACAAAGAGGGAGGAATTCCTCGGGATTTGCAAAACTTTGATCAAATGAGAGAAAGAGAGGCATACTAAGCCCTTAATGAATGAAATCATGCTTGTTAGTATGAGTACTGAGAAGGACCCTAGCTTTGATCCAGACGGGTCCTACACTGTCTTCAGCGCGAGCGATTTGTCGCTTTCTTAAAAACTTTCAAAAAATGTTTTGTGCGGTCCTGCGAAGACATGTGTGGAATCGCTCTTGAGATTGTGCAGCTTAGGATCACTCTCAGCCTCGAGACTTGCCCTTGCTTTCAAACCTTGAACTTGAATTCAGAATGTTCAACGGTCATCACAATGTAAGGCCTGTGTGGCTAGATTTGAAGCAGCCCTCGAACAAGAGGCACCAAAGTCAGATCAAGAAGGTCAGACCTCATCAGAAGAAGCTTGCAAAGCTAGAACAGCATACCCTTCGAACTAGGGGCAAAAAAAAAATATATCCGATGTGCTCGAAGAGCCAAAGATAGATCCTTTTGCGAATTAATACAGCAGTCATTTTCCTGGATTCAGATGACTTCAGGATCTTAAAACCATTTGGCATGGACCTGTTACACTTTTACCCTTTGAGAGGCTCGCTGGGCCGAAAACCCGAAAGGGCGACCCAGGCAAAAGTTAGAGCGAGACAAAAAAAAAAAGAAAAAAAAAAAAACACAGAAAAATACAAAAAAGAAAGAAAAAAGAGAAAAAAGAAGAAGAAAAGAATGAAAAGAAAAGAAAAGAAAAACAAAGCTCGCAAGGTTGAAAACCTGCAACAGGCGCCTTGGCAAAAGTTAGAGCATAAAAAGGAGAGGTTAAATACCCGAGTGTACCTTAACCCCGAACTACGTAAGGCTTGATTCCCATCTTTGGGATACGTAGGCAACTTCATTCTGAAGTCCAGCCGTAAAATGATTCAAATTCAATTGTGTCCATGTAATGGTTTTGATTATCTTTGCCTTCTCTGTATCCGAGAGTCCGGTTTTGTTTGTCGCTCCGAGGACTGACTACAATGCGCTGCAGCACCATTCAAACAAGGGGCAATTCTTCGTTGCCATTCAGTGTGCTGCGGCGCCATTCAAACAAGGGGCAACTTTCCGTTGCCATTCAATGCGCCGCGGTGCCGTTCAAACAAGGGGCAACTTTCCGTTGCCATGCAGCTCTCTTCAAGCACGGGGCAGTTTTCCCTTGGATCCGAGGTTGTGCATCTCAAGAGTAGGTTTCATGCTCGTTGAGCAATGACCGTTTGCAAAAATAGTTTTTGAGGATTTTTACTGAGGTTGACTATATTCTCTCGAAAATTACCTCCCCATTTTCTAAAACTAGACCATTTCTTGGACCTAAAAAATGAAAATTTTCAGTGCTCATAGCCTACACTTGCGTGATTTGAAATCAAAAATCGAACAAGCATGTTAATCTAACTCTCATGTTGGTCAAAATTGTTTTAGTAGAAAGCAAAAACAAAAAATGGTCAAAATGATGAACTAGGGGTACAGTTGAGTCAGGTTTTCTGTCTTTTCCTTTATCACGCGCTTGCCAAGAAGGGCACTCTACCTGCCGGAAAAGGGCACCACTGAAGCTAACCGCAAAAGGGCTGAAAGCTCTCTCATCCTCCAAGCAAAAAACTGTCGAGCCAGTGCGAAGCACGAACTGGAATGAGGCAAGATATTCCACTCCATCATCTGGACAGATCTTATCACGTCCAAACTCCCCAGCAAAGCATCATCAACCGATGCTAGCTGCAGATTTGCTACACACCCAGTTGTAGCGCAACCCCTCTGTCGGAGGAATTCACTAGCTGCGTGCAGAAGAAGAAGAATCTAGCAGAATGCTAGGGGTACGAGCCCACAACTTGCTGTTTATCCATCAACCACCCAGGGGAGGGATGAAAAATGAGAGATTGAAGAATAGAGAGATGTGCGATGTGAGAAAAAGTGAGCAAAAGGGTTTTGAGAGAAAAATCGAGATTGAGTGCCCGAGCGATATGAGAGACACAAATAAGAAAGGGTGGGAAACACTACCCGGTGAAACAGGCTCCCTGTATACGTCTGTGTGTCGTGTCTTTTGTTTTGTTTGTCTCGATTCCTGCTTTGAGTCGTCTCGAGTGTTACTCGATGTGTCTAGGTTGTTTACCTTTTGTTTTTCTGTGTTGAGTCGTTTTGGCTGTGGTCAGTTGTAGGCTCAATACCCGGTTGAGAACCCTTTTCTCAATTTCAATTCAAAAATCGTTTTGTGCTCAGAGTGCCGTGTCATTCTTCACATTTGTGCAAAATAGAATTGGTTCTTTCATAAAGCCGCAGGGTTCAACCCAGGTCATGTCAGAATAGTAAAGCAAGGGCCTATCTGAAGCTTTTTAGGTTCTGGACTACAAAGCAAAAGAAAAGAAAATCGAAGCATCTGAGTGAGTTTCACCTTCAGCAAGTTCCGTGATTGTATTCCGGATGTACCTCTTCAGGCCTTGTTAATACTACCGAAGTGTGAGTGCGCCTCTACCTCAAGTGTAAGCCTGCTTCAAGTCAGAATGGCAGTCCAAGCAACACCCGAGGGTTTTACATGCAGATGTTATCTCTCGCCAATTTGAACAGGGTGTGCCCTTTTTGAACTGAGTGCGTTGCAAAGTCCTCTAAGAAGCAAATCAAGGCACCAGAGTACATATTTGATGCTCCTCTATTACATAGAATGTGGACTTTCATATACACTGTTGTTGCATGCGTGCCGCGCATCGTTATGATTCATGCATAGAATATGCTTGCTTTCAACATTGCATAAATTGTGCTTCCATACTTGCATAGAAAATGCTTGTATCTATTGCATAGAAATGCCCCCATACTTGCATAGAAGATGCATTTTATCGCACTTTCTTGTGCCTTTTATCTCATTCGCACTATCTTGTGCACTTACACTTTGTATCTCACTTGCACTGTCTTGTGCATCTTGTGTTTGTATCTCACTCGCACTATCTTGTGCATTGCATATCAATCGCGCTGTTTAGCGTATCGCACTGTCTTGTGCATTTCAAATCACTCGCGCTGTTTAGCGTATCGCGCTGTTTAGCGTATCGCACTATCTTGTACATTTCAAAATCAATCGCGTTATTTTGCGCACCTCATTTGCACTGTTTTGTGCAGTTTATCATTCGCGCTATTTTGCGCACCTCATTTGCACTGTTTTGTGCAGTTTATCATTCCGCTATTTTGCGCACCTCATTCGCACTGTTTTGTGTAGTTTATCATTCGCGCTATTTTGCGCACCTCATTCGCACTATTTTGTGCATTGTATCATTTGCGCTATTTTGCGCACCTCAATCGTACTATCCTGTGCTTTGCATATCACATCGCACTATCTTGTGCATTTCAAATCAATCGCGCTGTTTAGCGTATCGCACTATTTTGTGCATTGTATCATTCGCGCTATTTTGCGCACCTCAATCGCACTGTCCTGTGCTTTGCATATCACATCGCACTATCTTGTGCATTTCAAATCACTCACGCTGTTTAACTTATCGCACTATTTTGTGCATTGTATCATTTGCGCTATCTTGCGCGTCTCACCTGTACTTGTTAGTGCATTACATTTCACTCGCGCTATTTTGCGCATCGCACTATTTTGTGCACATTACTTGCGTTGTGCATGCATTTTATCGTGCTATCTTGCGCATCTCACCTGCACTTGTTAGTGCGTTGCATCGCGCTATCTTGCGCACCTTACCCGTATCACACTGCTTTATGCATTCACCCGCCGGTACCGCGTGTGTCAAACTTTCGGAATCACATTGAATATATGTTGTTAGCATATTGTTCTTGTTGAATTTCTCTCTTTTGCAGGCACGATATTGTATGTACGGTTCATTTGAGGCTGGTGCGACCAGACGAATCGCGCACGTATCGTATCTTCTCCGTGTGAGACGCGACGAGAATTGAATGATTCTCCGCATTCCTAACTGCATGAAATGTAGTTGTTGCTTTGCATTCTTGCTTAAAACTGTTGCATCTATTTGCGAATACTTGCTTCATTACAGCTTGCTGCACTTGCATGATCATTGAATTACATCTGATCCTGTGCATATCATTTTGCATTTTTCCCTTCTTCCCCCTTTGCCTGCAGGCACGCCTGCGGGCACATCTCTGTTATCTGTATGATTGTCTAAGTCTTCGGCCTTGTCAAAAATGGGTCGTCTCTGGGCTTTGACATTCACTCCTGTCACTTGTGGCTTCCGAGTTCTGTCAAAGAGGGCAACTGTAGACACCCCATTTTTGACCGACCTTAAGACTCAGACGTCACCCGATTGAGCGCTCAGTGATGTTGCATATTGTGCTCGTTCAGAAGTCTCAGAGTCTCGGCCGTGAGCCCTGCCTCCGGACTTCCGAACCCTTTTCTGTACTTTGCCTCGGTTCGCGAACCAGGCTCGGTTTTTCTCTGTTTTTGTTCCTGAGGGGAGGGAGAGGTCCTGTAGACCATCTCTCAGTGGCCGTGGGCTACATTTCGTGGCCGTAGGCCATTTTGCCCTTTCGGAGCCCGGTTCCCCGTTTTCGGAGCCGTCAGGCCGTGTGCCTCGGTTCGGGACCCGCCTAACCATCTCCGATTGCTCTGATTTTTGGCATGCATCTTATTTGCTCCCTTTTGAGGGACACTGGGGTCCGAGGGACCGACTTCGTGGTCGAACACCACTCCCGGTGCCCAACAGCCTATTTTCGGGACCCCGAACTGCGTGTTTTGGCCCCGAGCCTTCATTTCGCATCGGTTTGGGCTCATTTTTGGTGAAGGCCTTATTTTCATTATTAGGAAGCTTGTAGGAGGGTGGAAGGCCAGCAATTGTTCTGACAACCAACCTTTTGTTTCGTCAAAAGTGGTTCAGCATGAATTCGGGAAGGAGAAAAGTCTGCGCGGCTTCACCGAAATGGGCGTAACTCTTTGCACAAGAGGAATTAAAATATGAGGCCACCACAATTGGAAAGCTTACTTCCGGGGCTTCATTTTTCACTCAAAAATCTCCTAAGTCCAAATCGGGGGGAGGAGATATGGTTGGTTGAAGTCCGGTTGGACTGAATCTGCGCGGCTTTACGGAAACTGGCATATAACTTCTAAAAACCTTGCGGCATTGGAAGCTAACTTCTGGGGCTTCATCCTAGGGGGTGGCCGGCCATTTTTCTCTCTGTTGACTGCCGGCCGGCCACCTTTTCCAGCCGGCCGGCCACCTGCAACCAAGTACCTAGCCGGCCTGCTTCCTCAGTGGGGTTATATTACAGCTGTATATCTGCTTTCCTCAAAAATATCTGTACCCCGGGGACCCTCTTGGAGGGAAATAAAGGCTCATTTCCCTCCACTTTTGCAAGGACTCCTCTCTCCCTCTCTTGTCAAATTAGTGTCCTCCCACTCAAGAGAAGAAGCTACAAGCTTTGATTGGGGCATACATATACATACAACTCCATTTTCTTCAAGTTTTGGGGCCATTTCTTCATCATCTCCAAGCCCTATCATCACAACTCCATTCCAGCAGCTAGGAGAGCTTTCCAGCAGCTAGGAGGCATCCATTCTTCAAGCAAAAGGAACCAAGACTTGTCTACAAGGGTAAGGCTCCATTTCTCTCTCTTTTGCAGCACTTTCTTGCCTCTTTTCTTAAGCCTATTTTCTTATTGTTTTGGGCTCCGACCAGAACTGAAAGGGGCCTTTTTTTGAGCTATTCTTCATGTTTTCTCAAGGGCTCACCCTGTTTGAGCCCTCCATCTTGCACTTGTTTCAATATCCTCTTATATGCCATTATTTTGCATTGAATATTTGGCCTATGTGTGATCTGAATTGGAGCATCTCATGAACTGATATTGTACTTATTTTGAGTCCCTCTTCAACATTGAAGAAGGGCTCAACCTTGTTTTCATGCTCCATATGCCACTTGCTTTGAATCCATTTTTTACCCTTGTTTTGGCATGCTATTTCTAGCCTATGAGTGATCTGTTTTCGAGCATAATGTAAACTGTGAGTAGGCCTATTTTGAGTCCCTCTTCAACATTGAATAAGGGCTCAACCCTGTTTGGCCTCTCTATCATGAACTTGCTTCATAATCTCTCACATTTACCGTAAGTTTGCATGATTTGTTTGACCTACATGTAGTCTGTTTTGGAGCATTTCATGAACTGTGAGTAAGCTTATTTTGTATCCCTCTACAACATTGTAGAAGAGATCAACCTTGTTGGGGGTCTCCATGTTATACTTGTCATTATACCCCTCTTTGACCCCCATTTTTGCATGCTTTTTTAGTCTTATCTAGCTTCTATTTTCGGCCATCATCAGAACTGGAAAGAGTCACATTTTGATCTTCTTGTCATATTTAATTAAGGGTCTTTGCTGGTTTGATGAATGTTTGGGGTACCTCATGTTATAGCCTTATGTATCCTCAATCTTGCATGGCATTTTTAGCATGTTTTCATACTGACTTGGGGAATGTCATCTACTGTAAATGTTCATATTTTTAGTCCCTCATCAGTGTTGTAGAAGGGTACTTTTCCATTTGGGCATCGCATGTATCACTTGCTTCAATACCCCTCTTGCGGGGCCATTTTTGCATTCTTGCTTAATACTATGTATGCTCGCTGTTTAGCCCTTTTTATGACTGAAAAATGCTTTTCTTGGGGCTGCCTTGCTACTGTATTTTCATTCCATGTCCATATTATGCATGTTTAGTATGGCTATAGGCCATTTCGGGTGTTTAATATCGCATTTCGGGACCATTCCGTGCATTTGGTGTCATTTCCCCACCTTTCGGGACTGTTTTGCACCATTTGTGAGTGCTGAAATTCCATTTGCATGTTTGCATATCATTTCCATGTCATTTCATGCCTTACGACCCTCGCCTCGATTTGCGCGCCCGTGTGCACGCATTTCGAGGCATCTCATTTTCATCCGGCGGCCTCTTATGTGAGTGTGGCTGAGGCTCTCTCATGTTAGTATAAGTCCAATTTGCATTTGAAGTGCCATTTCATGCTTTATGTCATTGCCTCGGTTTGCGTGCCCGTGTGCACGCATTTCGAGGCGCTTCATTTTTATCCGACGGCCTCTTATGTGAGTGTAGCTGAGGCTCACTCATGTTAGTGTAAGTCCATTTTTGCATTCTGTATGTCATTTTAGTCTCATCGCATTGCGTATGCCATTGCCTCGGTTCGCATGCCCGTGTGCACGCATTTCGAGGGACTTCTCATTTTCATCTCACGGCCTCTCGTGTGAGTGTAGCTGAGGCTCTCTCATGTTGGTGTAAGCCCATATTGCATCGCATATTTCATTTTAGTCCTGTTGCATTCCGTATGCCATTTTCTCGGTTTGCGTGCCCGTGGGCACGCATTTCGAGACATCTCATTTTAGTCTCATTATATATCATATTCCATGTTATTTCATACCTTAGGGCCATCGCCTCGGTTTGCGCGCCCGTGTGCACGCATTTCGAGGCGCTTCATTTTCATCCGTCGGCCTCTTATGTGAGTGTGGCTGAGGTCCACTCGTGTTAGTGTAAGTCCAATTCGCATTGCGTATGCCATTTCATACCTTAGGGCCATCGCCTCGGTTTGTGTGCCCCGCGTGCACGCATTTCGAGGCATCTCATTTTCGCAGCATTGTACATGCTAGGATTGTATGTTAGCTGCATTTCATGCATATCATGCATATTGCATCGTGTTCGGGATAGGAGTTAGCCCGGGCATGGGAAACGAGGCACGTTTCGTACTCCGAGTGATGGAACGGGTCTCAATTCCCAAGTCACCGACACTCCGGATTACCCATGATGGAGTTAGGTTTTATTGTAGCATTCATCTGCATTCATCCTATATTGAGTTGTGCAATCCGACTCCTCGGCCATCATGCATCGAGATGCGTGATTGGTGGCACGAGGATCGAGGCATGCATATATCTGTGAAATACATTGCTATGCCCCTTTCCTGCTCTCTGTTGCAGCAAAATGAAAAATCAGCAACTTTTCGGAGTCTGGCACGCATTTCGAGGAACATTGCAAACAGAGGCTAATCGGGGCATCCCAGTGGATTTCCGCGCAAGGCAGCCCAGCATACATCATTCAGCGGAAGTGAGGCAGCCCCTGGCTTGCATGCCAGTTTACAGCTTTCTTAGTTTAATTTGTTAATTAATTAGAAATCTGTATATTATTTCGGACTGTATTATTTATTCGGACCCTCTGCGCGAGGGCATAATTGTAATAAGTGTGCGTGAGTGTGATGTATGTCTTCCAACCCCACGTCTTTCTTCCCTTTTATTTACCTGCTTATGATGGTTAGATATAGGGCATATTTCAATTAGCATACAGTATGATAGCATGTTTGCATTCATTCATCTGTTTTGCATGCACCGGGCTCGGCGCATCATACAAACTGCATTTGTATTTCAATTCCAAATTGAGTACATGTTAGCTTTAGCATTTCACATGCCATGTTTAGAATAGCCGAGCCTGCTATAGTTGCATTATTGCATGTGTTGCATTACGCATTCCTGTATATTTAGGATCATGCATGATTTCTAATCGGTTTTCTATTTTGGCTCGGAGTATTCGGTGAGTTTTATGCTTTAGCATCCTTGCACGTGTGTGAGTGTTGCCATGATAGCATGCTTGCCATGAGGCTATATGCTTATGTGATATAACTGTCTTGAATGCCTGTGGGTGGAGGTTGAGTTACTTGAATTGGGATAATGCGTTGACTGTTTGTTTTAAGCCCACTAGATAGTGGCAAAATCATGTTTTCTAAGCCCACCTGAGGGTGGCAAATCCACGTCTTAGCCTACCTGCGGGTAGCACCATCAAACCATTTTCAAACAAACAAACATGAAATGTTTTGTTCCAATTCAGGCGACTCAGTCTATACTTGTTTGTTGCGAGCATCACATAGTAACCTAGGCTAATAACCGGAATAAGAGCATACAATGTTTTCAAAAACAGATATCATGGTTAGTAGAGGCCGGTCTTTGACCGGGCGAGCGGGGGTGCTCACGAAGTGACCTTCCCCAATCGTACTCAAGTTCCCGAGCCGAGGCAACTTTGGTGATGACGGACACGTGGCCTTTGGCACCGAGTCAGGGTTTCCTAAATTTCCCATTAAAAAACATTTAGGTGGCGACTCTGTATCTGGCAAAGCAGTCCATGTTTGGCACTTCTTTCAAAAATCTGTTTTCAAAAACGATTTGCCGGATTTGGACTCTTTGGTTCAAGATTGAGAACCGTGACATTTGAGTCCTTTGAACTGTAGTGACCCCAATATGAACGGAACGGGACTTAACCCTCCCGGGGCGTTCGGGGACGTCTACAGGAGTACTCGGTGAGTTTTATGCTTTAGCATCCTTGCATGCGTGTGAGTAACTGCCATGATAGCATGCTTGCCATGAGGCTAACTGCTTATGTGATATAACTGCCTGAATGCCTGTGGGTGGAGGTTGGGTTACTTGGAGTGGGACAATTCATCAAATGTTTGTTTTAAGCCCACTAGATAGTGGCAAAATCATGTTTTCTAAGCCCACCCGAGGGTGGCAAATCCACGTCTTAGCCTACCTGCGGGTAGCACCATCAAACCATTTTCAAACAAACAAACATGAAATGTTTTGTTCCAATTCAGGTGACCGGTCTATACTTGTATGCTGTGCGCATCACATAGTAAATCTAGGCTAATAACCGGAATAAGAGCACACAATATTTTCAAAACTCGATATCATGGTTAGTAGAGGCCGGTCTTTGACCGGGCGAGCGGGGGTGCTCACGAAGTGACCTTCCCCAATCGTACCCAAGTTCCCGAGCCGAGGCAACTTTGGTGATGACGGACACGTGGCCTTTGGCACCGAGTCAGGGTTTCCTAAATTTCCCATTAAAAAAAACATTTAGGTGGCGACTCTGTATCTGGCAAAGCAGTCCATGTTTGGCACTTCTTTCAAAAAATCTGTTTTCAAAACGATTTGCCGGATTTGGACTCTTTAGTTCAAGATTAAGAACCGTGACATTTGAGTCCTTCGAACTGTAGTGACCCAATATCGAACCAGAACGGGGGGGGGGGACTCGCACTCCTTTCGCCCGGGACGCGTTCGGGGATGTCTACAGAAAGGCGAGAGCCTAAACCTTAATATGGGTCCTAAGACTCCAGAAGAGAATGAAAAGATGGCCCGTGTTCCCTACGCAAATGCTGTTGGAAGATTGATGTATGTTATGATGTGTACACACCCTGACATTTGTTATGCAGTCGGATTGGTGAGTCATTACCAATCCAACCCAGGACCAGCTCATTGGAAAGCAGTTAAGAGGATATTACGATATCTTAGAGGGACTGCAGATTACACACTTTGCTACCAAAGTTTAGATCTACGTCTAGTTGGCTATTGTGATGCTGACTGGGGAGGAGACTTAGATGAGCGTAAGTCTACTTCAGGATATGCTTTCATACTTAGCGATGGTGCTATTTCTTGGAGCAGTAAGAAGCAATCCTGTATTGCCTTATCGACTATGGAGGCTGAGTTTGTGGCTTGTTCATCTGCCGTTCAGGAAGCTGTTTGGTTGAGGAGATTCCTTCAGCATTTGGATATTGTCACACACACTTCAGACCCTGTGACTATCCATTGTGACAGCATGGCTGCACTTGCTTACGCTAAGGATCCTAAGTACCACGAGAGAACCAAACACGTTGATGTGAGGTTCAACTTTATCAAAGACATTATGGCGCAGAAAGAAGTGATCCTAGAGCGCATCCCTACGAGTCGCATGGTTGCGGACCCTTTGACTAAGCCCATTGCTAGAGATGTTTATCTTACTAATGTTAGGGCTTTAGGACTACGTAGGTGGTGATATATATATATATGTGTGTGTGTATTCAATTGAACTCATATTTTTTGGGATATTTATGCCATTAGTATTCATATTTGTTTCTATTACACATTTATGTTTACTACTTTTTGTAATGGTTTGTAAATTAGCATACACAGAATAAATAAATTGATGTTAGCAGGCAAGATTGGCTTATTCACACAAGCAATCGCCCTTAGCGCTAGGTAATGAGCAAGGATGAGACTAGTGGCTTATTGTATTTGGAGCCAATAGAGAAGCTAAAATTATCCACTAGCTATGTCGCCTTGGTTGAAGCCAAGATGAGGTCTTGTTAGAAACCGACCATGGATATGAGAGTACCCACTTTTCCATGATATGCCTCTTATGGATAGCCAGATGTGAGGTCTCATTTGATGCTTGAGAGGCGAGCAAATAGAGAATTCGAGTTAAACGCTAGGAAGTGACTTGTGCGCTTAAGAGTGACTAGACTAAGATCTGTATGGTGTGTGAGTTTAACATCACTCTTTGGAAGAGTAAATCCATTATAACATGCATTCGTACTACATGTGCTTATCGACCCGTTAGCGAGGTGAGAGAATGGATCCCTGCTTCTTCGTTGTGTGAGTCCTAAAAGTCATTTTTTCCTAAATGACTTCACTTTGTGCCTTTTGTGACCTTTGACTATGTCATAAGATGAGGAGTTGATGTTCAACTACTTTGGTATGTTACCTGCGATCATGTATGATTCGGCTTTAAGGGATATTACTAGGAAAGCGGTCAATTTCGAATTAAATGATATGAGGATGAAGGGAAGATCATCTAGTTCTATATCTCTGTTCTATATTCACTATCGGCAACTCACATCGCTCTCTATGGGATGCTGGTTCGGTGTGAATATAATGCGGGACCTAGGAGGGTCAAACATGCTCTTTGAGGGATTAGAGATGTTTTTGGAACGATGTAGCTAGAGGGGTCTGGGTACATGAGACACTATTTCTATTCATTTTGGGTTGATGTCTCTATGCTGACTCATATTGAGTTTCTAGTATAGAGCTCCCACATACAGGTGTTCTCAGCGGTCGCACGGTTCATTGGCTAGTATGAGATTATTCATTTTTTTGGGAAGATTAAGATAGAGATGTGGCAGTGTCATGCCAACTCATGTGCGAGTGGGAGATGTTAGAAATTGGGCCGGGTAGTGGACCCGAATTTGGGCGCCCATGTGGCATGACCCATGACCCATTTAAACATATCTATGTAATTTGAATTTGAATTTGAATCCTATTTGGATAACCCACTCTTGATATCTATATCTATTATATCAACTAATATGGATAGATGGGATACTCATCCTATACATCTGATACAATATATAAGATATTGGATGTATCGAATAACAAATGATTTTTTCCCATACTCTCTAACTCTCTCCCATTAAAATAACGATCAAGCTTTTTGCACTGTGACTCGTGTGGGTGATACTCATACTATGGTATCACTCCACTACTGGGTGTTCGTTGTTCGTGATTTGTGAAGCACGTGATTTACCCACAAGGTTCTTCGCTTCAGGTTTTATCACCTAAGGTATGATCTAAAATTTTTACCCGCTGCGTTATACTTGATTTACACTATTAAATGTGATAACACAAGTGCAATAAATTTGACTAAGAATATAACACTCTCAAACTAAACACATTGGGATTAGACATCATTTTATATGAGATCATGTTCAAAAAGGGATATTGAGCTTGAATTTGTAAATACCTACAACCAATTGGCGGATATTTTCACAAAGCCCTTAAATGAAAATCAATTTTGCTTCATCAGAAAAGAACTTGCAATGTCTAATTCGATTTCTTAAATTCTGGATTCTAAGTCATATTTATAAATCTTAGATTATTAAGTTTGATATGGAGTAGTGATGGTTTTAATATAAAAATAGGCACCAACATTTCTATTGTGAATGACTTTATATTTTGAATATATCTAAGATTTGAGGAGTTTTTTTTTTTTTTTTTTTTTTTTCTCCTCACTCACATTAACATTTTATTTTGATGATGTCAAGGGCAGAGAGGAAATATGAATTTGAATTATGCATATACTTTAATTGTCAAATATTTTCTGTTGTACAAATTCAAAAGAAATTGATTTTGATTTTAATTTTGTGTCAAATCTATACATGTATTGTCATCATCAAAAAAGGGGGAGATTGTTAATCCGACGATTTGATTTTGATAATGTCTAACATATTATTGGACAAATTATGATTTTCTAATATACATATTTTTACAATCATTCGACACAAAATATGAAAATGAATTTTATCATATGTTGCACCGATTTAAAATTTAATTGAATTTATTGTGCATATTTTGAATATTTTAATTTAATATAAAATTAAAATTAAAAAAAAAAACAATTCAAATTATTTCCATATCTTTTCTTATTTATTTTCTTCCTTTGATTGATTTGAAGTGTTTCTTGGCAAGAATGAGGCAAGTCCAAAAGGTTAATGAATTCAAATGGAAGAAAATAGAAGGAAAGAGAAGCCTACCTAGAATCTCTTTGCAACGGCTAGTTTTTTCTATGGCTATAAAAGAAGTTTTGTAGAGAAAAGAAAAGACATAAAAGTGCTGAAAATTTTGATTGATATTCTTAAAACATTGCGTGGTGCATTTTCATTGAGTTATAATTTCTTTCGAAACAAAGTATATTGAGAATTTGAGTTTTTATTGTAAAAGGGTTTTCAATCCCTTATCATTTTTCTTGTAAAAGAGAGTTATATTTTTGTGAGTGATTTTTTTTAGATAAAATCACTTGAGTTGGGTGTGACTAACACCGGATTCACAACTAGTTGGTTGGAGTGATTGGGGTTGATCAATTATTAAGGTTCACTAGCACCTGTAAAACTAGGAGTGTAATTTGTATTTGACAAATAGTGAAGAAATTTCAAAGAGGATCTTGAGGAGTGGACGTAGGCTTGGTTTGAGACAAACCACTATAAATTCTGTGTTTGCTCTCTCTTCTTTTTCCTTCGCTTAATTTATTTTTATTAGTCTCATTTATATTGCTTCATATTTATTTCTCATTTGGATTAAATTTTAATTTATTACTCATCTTTATTGTTTCATATTATTAATTGTTTTTTATTTGGGTTAATTTTTTAATTTAGCAATTTATGTAGAAATCCAATTCACCCCTCTTCTTAGGTTGCTTTATGGGTAACAATATATTTATATAATATATATATAAAAGCTTTAATTTTTTTTATTTTTTTTTTGACTAGTATAAAAGCTTTAGTGCTTGATACAGAGTGCATAGTTTATGTGGAATTGGTGTTGTGGAAAATCCTTAATGCTTGATAGAGAGTGTATATTTTGTGTGGAATTAATGTTTAGTCAATAGTTACAGTTGGATATCATCATCCGAGTTGAAAAGTTCTTTTTAAAGAGTGTATAAGTTGAATTTCATGTTTTGTGTAGTTTGAGTTTTTAGAAGTTGAAGAGATAAAATTAAGCATTTCAATGAGTAATAAGAAATATTGACAGTCATGTTACATCACTACTTTATTTCTAGGGAGATTTGGTGATAGACCATTCAGTGTCTAACTTGTCTTAAAAAGGGATAAGAATTAGGGTAAACTACCAATAGGTCCTACTTTGGAGACTTATTACCCATTAAATCTTATTTGATAAATTTATTAAGTGATAAGATAAATTTATCAGTCTTTTATTTTTATGAATAAATTTATAGTGATAAATTTATCAGTCTCTTTGTTTTTATGAATAAATTTTAGTGATAAATTTATCACTCTCTTATTTTTATAATGTTAAATTTATTAGTTAGGACCTGTAGGTAAATAAGTCTAGTTAATAGGACTAATTGATAAGTACCCCTAAGAATTATATGGATCCTTTCAAAACCTCTAATATTTTAAAACTTGTTTATTTTACTATAATACCTTATATATATATATATGGTGTGTGTGTGTGTGTGTGTGTATGTGTGTGTGTGTATGTGAAAGAGAGAGTATCAAATTGCAATCACTTTCTCTCATCTCAATCTCTCTTCTCTCTGTCTCGCTCTTATTACTATTACTCTTCATCGGTGCCACGACTGCTCTTTACCGGTGCCACCGCCGCTCTCACCAGTGCCACTGCCACTTACCATGGAACTCTTTTTCTACTGTCTTCATCGCCACCATCACCCGTCGCATCCACAACCTCAGATCTAAGATCATTTACAGTCATCGTCGCCAGAAAATGACGGTTAGCGACGGTTTGCAAACCTCATATTTGAGATCCTTCACTCTATCTCTCTTTGGTTTTGATGGTTCGTGCTCTCTCTCTCTCTCTCTCTCTCTCTCTCTCTCTCTCTATGTGTGTGTATATGTGTTACTCACCATTTATGTTCTCTCACTCTCTCTCTTTTCTTCTTTTTTGTCTTATTTTCTTTTTCTTCTTCTTCTCATGATACTCTCTCTCTATCTCTTTATCTTCTTCTTATGATGCTCTGTTCTTCGAACAGTAAAATTTTACTCTGGTTCATGACACAACACTCTCTTGTAAAGCCATCCTTGCATCTTGTTTCAGAGTAAAATTTTATTTTGAATCATAGTAAACTTTACTTTAATTTAGAGTAAAATTTTACTTTGTAATAAATAAATAAATAAATAGCAAAATTTTACTGTCGTTAAGTAGATCAGCATGTTGTTAACTAGAGTAAAATTCTACTATTATAAAAAATAGAGTACATACTAAATCAACGAATCAGAGTCAAATTTTACTTTTAGATCTAAGAACAAACAAACAAACAAATAAAAAAAACTCTTGATTTTTCATTAAAATATCTCGATTTCTCATTTTTCTATCAAATCTAAGTTCTTTTATCTCAGATCTGAAGTTATTGATATCAAATATGAGTTCGTAGGTATCAAATCTGAGATGGTGGTGGTTTGACGGTAAAAATAGTGGTTGCCGGCCGATGGTGAGGATGAGTGACACCGGTAGACAATGAAAATAGTGGAGGCGATGAACAACCATCAAGTTGGTAAAGATAGAGAGAGTGTTGTAAAAGAAAGAGAAGAAAGATAAGGTATAATGGTCAAATAAAATATTCAAATAACAAATTGTATCTTTTATACATAACTTTATAATTATGAAGGGGTTTTGAAATTATTATTATTATTTTTTTTTTTTGGACCTTTTAACAAGTAAAGAAGCTAGGAGGGGTGTATGGTCAAATTTCCCTTATTTCTAAAAGTTCTTCGATCTCAGTTTTTTTAGACACGATTAAGTTAGGTTAGGATTATCAAATGGGAAAATGGAAGAAGATGAAATCAAGGGCATTAATGTCTTTTTGTATAAAATTTGCCTTTCAAGTTGATAATTTTTTTAGCTGACTCTCAAAATTTGCACACATGATTTTTGTTAATTTTGCTAGAAAAAATAACGGTTACACTTTAGTTTAGAAGTATAGGAGAGGTATTTGCCTATATTTAAACTAGCCTTTAACGATAGGGGGAAATTGAATTTTGCCAAAAAAATTAAACTAACACGTGACCAAACAGGGTTCTCAAGTGCCTGGGCTTTAAACTGATCCGGCCCAAGTTTTTTAGAGCCCTAGATAGATGGCCCACTGTTTTATAAAATCAGGAGACCATAGTTATGCGAGTTAAAATGGATTGATGGTGAGTTGCTAATGGGTTAGGGGTTGTCGCATAAATTATCCACAAACCAACATAAATTATCCACCAACTACTGCTACACTTGGCTTTTTGTATATTTTTTTATTTATAATAATACTTTGATAATAGAAAACCCACTATACAATGTTAAACTGCAAAGTGGACGCTAATAGTATTTACTATTGGTGGGAGTAATCTGGTTTTGTTATAAAAACTAAAAAATTAATTTAGCAAAAAAATCAAAAAAACTAAAAGCATTTGTCATTTTTATATCGCTTTATCTTTTTGGATGGCATAAATAATTTTTAATATTTTTAAAAATATTGTTTTAATATTTATTTTTGTCAAATTATTTGTTTTAAAATAATATTCAAAAATAATCTTAAAAAACAAACTAAAGGTGGTCAATGTTTCGCCCCCTCTCTCTCTCTCTTCCTCCTTATTTTTATGTGTTTGGGTTGCATTTTTATTGATGTCTGTTTTCTTTTTCTTT
>JAPPVO010007698.1:0-13925 GCA_030407325.1 Camellia japonica | reverse complement strand
CAATGGCTGCTGCCTAATACTAGCCGGATACGGCCTTTTGTTGTAAGCATTGGTTGGTTTAGGGCATCTCTGAACATCCATGTAGTATTGCTTCCCATCAATTGGAAGCCCCTTCAACCATTTATAACTCAGTCTGCACCTGGGACACATCCTTTGCATTACTGCTGCCTCTAAGGAATCATCATCCAGTGATTCTTCATCAGAGTGTTCCCTCTGGTGTGAGAAACCTTGTCCAATAACTGGCAGATTTCTGGTGTCCTTTTTATGGTGGCCTGGTTAGCAACATGCATCTGCACATTGACTTCTCCAATTCTGTCAAGGACAAGTTCTGGAAGTCTGACGTAATGACATTGGCTGCCACCTCTCCAACTTCTGGAAATGGATTACTGTCGATCCCCATGGCCTTTTCTGTTTTGGCTGGGAACTTTAAACTTCCTTTCCGAATTTGTTCTTGGATCCTGTCTCGAAAAACAATGCAGTTTTTAGTCGAATGAGACCAAGAGTTATGCCATTTACAATATACTTTTCCCTTAAGTTCATCTGGAGATGGCAATTTTACTCCTTTAGGTAACTTAAGGAAGTTGGCCGCAAGCAAATGATCAAAAATGTCATCTGCCTTTGTTAAATCGAAAGAGTACTTTCTGTGAAGGTCTTTCTTTTTAAATTGCTGGTCAATTGTTGTATCTTTATGAATTAATGCCTCGCAGATCACAGGTTCTTTGCCCACAATCTCTGCTGCATTGATCTCATAATTAGGATCTCTATAATATGTCTTGTACAATGCATTATTTCGATCTTGTTCCTCCTCTAGTAATGCTTCATACCTAGACACTTTATAGGTTAGCTCCACCAAATCTCTAAATTCAGTTGAGTCAAACTTCTTTCGAAGCCTGAACTCTAAGCCATTTTGAGCCAATCTTACGAATTCTGGCTCTGGCAAGATGACTCTACATTTATTTCGATCCATTTTAAATCTAGCAATAAACTGAGTAGCCTTTTCTTCAGGCCTTTGACTCAATCTTGCCAAGTCTGCCATGAAAACCTCTGGCTCCGATTGGAAAAATTGGGCATGAAATGCCTCTTTGTTGCCAATTTTGAATGGAGCCAGGTGTAAGGTTGATGTACCATACAAATGCTCCCCCAGTTAGAGAATTTGGGAATAATCTTAGTTTCATATAGTCATGATTAGTAAATTCACCGCATTGAGCAGCAAACCTAGCAATATGCTCTACTGTTGATTGGTTTCCACTCCATAGAAAAGGGTAAAATCTGTTATCCTGAACCCCCTTGGGTATTCATGTACCCTATCTACCCATTCTGGGTATGGTTTTCTGTATACAGGAGTCTGGACCCCCCGAGCCATCGGTTCACACATCTCCCTAACAATATCAGCAATTTGGTCCCTAGGGACCATATTTTGTGCCTGCTGAACCACTATTGGAGGGACAAACATAGGATTTGGTGGACAAACTTGTGCTTGTGGTCCTCTTGGTCCATAAGGTGGTATATTTGGGACTGGTTGTCCCTGTGGTACAGGTTGCTGTTGGGGGTGTGGGTAACCCCTTTGAGCCTGTCCTGCGAAATGACTTGCGAAAGGTGCTGGAACAGGTGTTGTGTCCCTTCCATTTGCAGGCCAACCTTCCAACCCCCCGGGTATAAATTCGAATAAGGGATTAGTAAACCCCCTTGTACCAGGTATGGCTTCGAACATGGAATTTGTGACCATTCTTATGCCAGTTTCTTGTACTGGGCCAGATCCACCAATTTGTATGGCTTCATTGTTGAGTACTGAGGCATTTTGACCCGCTATAGGCCTCGAAATGGGTTCATACCAAGACTGAGGTGATAGTCTTTCATAGTTCTGATTACTAGTTTGACCATTAGAATGTCCATTAACTTGCATAGGCTGTTTATCTCTAGCCAATCTTTGTTGAGGGACATTTAAAACTTCTTCGATGTGTCTTGTGTTTGTTGGTTGGTGGTTATTCATTCGATCCAAAAAGGATGTCGCCCACCTTTCCATTGTGTTCATTAATTGCTGTCCCATGGCATCTACTAGGCCATCCCATGGATTTATTGGATGAGTAGATGGAACAGTTGATGGTCCAATTCCTTGGTTTCGTCTAATACTATGAACATGTGGTTCTTGTCCTGAAGTACTGGTCTGTTCGACCATAGGTTCTGATAATATGGGAGTTTCCACAGGATGTGTTACCACATTATCCTCTGGATTAGGTATTTCTACCTCTCCTTCTTCGCCTTCTTCCAAGCGTTCATTTTTTCCTTGTCTTCTTCGTCTAGCCATTTCAATATGTCCCACCGGGCGTGCCAAAAATATATGTTGGCTTTTTGGCTTTCGAAGGGTATTTTTGTAAATGCGTGCCAGCAAGGATCAATCAGTCCTTACAGAAATGTTAATTGCCAACCAATTATCAGACGATTGTGTTTTAGTTCTTTCAGCCTCAATGAAGAGGACTTTTACTGGTGGCTTGACTTAGGAGAAATTAAACAAAATAACAGTTAAATGAAGAGCAATTGAAGTATTTCATTAGAATGAAAACTTACAATGATCCGAACTCAGCCTCGTAGAGGTTTACAGCGACAATCTACTTGAAACTACTCCTATGAATGAAGTGTAGTGCAGGAATTTAAAGTGTAGGAATGTAAAGAGCAGGAATTTAAAGAACAGGAAATGTAAAACTGGAAAGAAAATATGTAAAGTAAGACTGGTTTGTATGATCTGAGTCCGGGGGTTTTTTTTTGGGTCTTCCCCGCTATTTATACTTCTCAAGGATGACCATCGAACTGTACTTCAAACCGTCGAACTGCTCCTCCATGATCGTTGATCATGCTGCCTTATAAGTAGTTCCACTACGCCATCACTTGCAGTTAGGCTTCCCTCCTATATTTGAATTTGAATCTGAATAACCGTTGAAGCCATATCACCTTGCACCTCTTTATTGATCCAATGCCACCCAGACCACGTGAGAACCAATACTAATTGCCACGTGTACGATCAGGATCGAAGACTTGATTAGTCTTCCTATATTACCCTTATTCCGCCACGTGTTGAATTGTGATTGGCTTGTACAAAATATGTAGCCAACAGATATATTTGCTCATATTCTGATATGGCATTTATAGGTTTGGAAATTTTTGCGTTAGTCATGTAATTGAATAAATGGCTGCTCTTTCTTATTATATTGATGAAAGCAAATGCATTTTTAAGATAATGTGCTTTTAATGTCAAACATGTTTTAGCTTAATAGTGACTATCTGTTTGCCATAAACAGAGTGAGACAGTACCGGAATTAGGGAAAGATAAAGGATCTATGAAGGTATGTCTATCCAAAAAATATTTATTCATTATTCTTTTTTTCTTCTTTTCTTTGGGTACCTCGACGGCCATAGCTTAGGGGAAGAGGAAATCTTGCCTAGAATTAAACCCTTGACCTCCTACTTTGGTGCTGGTGTTTTGACCAACTAGGCAAGCTGTAGTTAGTAGTTGGTAATCTATACATCTTGTTGATTAATTTATTTTTAGATTCAATTTTGGGTATTGGCCAACATTTGTTGTTTATTTTGGGCATAACTTACCATGGACTTATGAATGGGTGTACTTGAAGATGTAAATAGAGGTGTCATTCTGTAAAATTAATCCTTTACTGGTGCCAACATAATCTATGTTTTATTTGAATTGTAAGTTAGGCACCGTGTTAGATGTATTATATGTATACACGCTTCAAGATGACTGAGGCTTTTGAAACTAGATGATTCTAAACAAATATGAGGCCTTTTAGAGAAGTCCATGTAACATAGATCCCAAGTAAATGTGACACATTAGAGCAATTGAAGACTCACACACGCATGTGTGCACATACGATACAACTATGCACCTAACTTCAGCAAAAGATATAGAATGCTTGAATCCTCAACTTTATCATCCTAGAAGTCCAAAGCAAACCCTATCTTCTTCAAGAGAATGTCCATGATTTGCCAGCACGTAACCTGATTCATTTTCTTCCATTGAACAAAATTAATCACAATATCAAGAACGCAACATACTTCCAAATTAGTAATCTCTAAGAAATTAAACCATTAATGGCTTTTTTAAAATCCCCTGAGGCCTCACAATTCCACCACTACAACTAGTGTTTTGTCTACTTGGCAGTAATTTTGTAATCCAAATATAATTCCAAACTTTGAAAATAAGCCCAGTGAGTTCTAGTAACCATTAATCAAATTGTCAAAGTTCTTCAACCAATCATAGAAATAGAAAGAGTTCCATCTAGTTGAGTTCAACAAAGTAAAAAAGAAGGCGTAACAAAGCAACGACTTGAAAAGAAGAGACAGCAAGACCAATTCCATTATGAATAAATTATAGGAAGTGGTAGTATAGAGTGATGAATCCCATCACCCCTATAAGTCTCAAGAAGAAAGAGGAATGCTGATTGCTATGAGACTAGGTGCATGCAGATTGTTGCAATGCTACTTAAGATTAATAGTGCTAAAAGAATTTTAAAAGTAGGATTTTCTACTTGGAAGATGAAGATAAAAAAAGTGAATAGAGTGCTCTGGTTGATCCCCAAGCCTTTGGTAAAGTTCTATAAAATATTGGGTAAATAAAAATGCAAGATAGAAGACCAAAAAAAATTTGTAAAACATGGAGAGTGCAACTCCTTGTGTGGTGGTGGGGTGCAACCGTAACAATGCAAGAGACCAAAAAACATTTGTAGAACATGGAGGGTGTTGTGTGGTGGGTGGGGTGCAACTCAAAAGTTATGTGGGTGCAACTCTAAGTTGCACCATGTCTGTGTAATTTTTTTTTTTTTTAAATCTATTTCACTGTGATGTGATTCCCCCTAACAAATTTACTCCTATGCCAGAAAAAAGTTAATTGGATGAGAGCCAGAATTACTTAAATGATATTACAAACTTAATGATAGAGCAAATAAATAACATAAGTATACTTCTAATTGTTCAATAAATCATCATGTGCTCTTAAAAGCTGAATAAGACAGTTGCAAAAACCAAACTGCTATTATTTAGATTAGAAAAAGCAATGAAAAACTACAAAAGTATACATATTTTATATATATATATATATATATGCTAAAAAATGAAAGAAACATGTACCCGAACTACTATAAATGGCAAAGAGAACCCTCCAAAATGAGCATTTCCAGACTTGAACAGTTGTTGATTACGCAACATCAGATTTTGGAGACCTGCAATCCTTTTTGGAAACAACAAACAAACAAACAAATTAGCATAAGGAAAATGAACCGATTTATAATATTTATATAAACAAGAGAAAGAAATATAGATCAACAACTAACACCAAAGATATGCCATGTTAACTAAAACAAAAATCCTACAAAACCAAACCCTTGTTTTTTTGTCAAAAAAATGCACTGATTCTTCACCTTAACATTCACATGAATCTCAATCATTACTCAAGAAAGATGCGTCAGGCAATTAGAATGGCTAGGGGTATGGTATGGTATTTGTATTTCTATCTTGTCATCGTTCAAATGAAAAATAAGTCAGAGATATTTATGCAATGCATATGTAGCTAGCCAGTTTAGTGAATGAAGAATTTTCATACATATCCTGATCTCCAAATCTTTATTTGGAAATTAAATAGATCAAAGTTTTAGAAGGAAAAAAAGAAAAAGAAAAAGAAAGCAGAACCAGAACTAGATCTATATATGAATGCATTTCCAATAGATGAACTCCTGCAAAGAGCCAGTTTTTTTGTTGACACTACTAAAAACTGGACTTTTTGCGACGGTTGCAAACGTCGCAAAAGGTCCATATATCGTCGCAAAAGACTTTTTTGCGACGGAGCAGCAACGGAAAATGGGGGTGGCGGAAAAGGGCGTGACAAAAAGTATTTGCGACGGTTACAAACCGTCGCCTTCTTGTAGCGACGGCTAATCAATAGTTTTTGCGACGGTTTCACCTGACACAAAAAAAGGGAAAAAAATGGCATTTTTAGTGACGATGTTGATTGCCGTCGCAAAAAACCTTTTTTAGCGACGATATTTGCCGTCGCAAAAAGTATTATTAGCGACGGTCTAGAACGTCGCCAAAAAAGTAGTATTAAGTTAATACCGTATTAGCAACAGTTTAAACCGTCGCAAAAGATTTATTTGTGACAGTTGAAACCGTCGCAAAAGATTGGAACTAATATGTATATGCAACAGGTTAACCGTCGCTAATAAAATATAAGGAAATGAGAATTACATTAGCGACGGTTTATTATTGTTGCAATAAAATTATTTTTTATAAAATCATATTTTATTAAAAATTTCCTATACAAATTATTAATATTTTTAAAAATACATCCGCATCCGCATCCGCATCCACATCTACATCCACATCCACATCCAAATTCACATTCAAAAAATCATATACCAAGAATAATATATGTACCTTGTAACAATTGTCAATCAAATATTATTTACAAAAATATATAAAATAACTTCTAACAATACTAATAATTTTTGAAATTCAAGAACTCAAATTTTTAGTATCGACAATAGAAATAAAAAAAGAAAAACAGATATAATGTAGCTTGTTTTGATATCAATAGTAAGCTCCCATATCGATATGCGAAGATATCACGTACTCAAAAGGTTTGCATCTGCAAAAAGAAACAAAAAAGAAAAAAAAAATCATCATTTACAACATAATTATTTTCAAACTTACAGAAAATGTAAAACATTTGATATTTTTTTCAAAAAATAAATAAATAAATAAGATTGTAAACTCTAATATCGATATACGAAAATATCATCACGTACTCAAAAGGGTTGCTGTAATAACCCTGACCCTGATTAACGTTAATTGGGACTTAATTATGCCTAATAATAATTAAGAGGAAATCTGGGATTAAATCGCATGTGTATTGCATGATTTATGTGTTTCTATCTGTTTGACGTAGAAATACATGTTCGTGTGTTAAACTTTAAACTGCGAATTGGAAGCCTTATCGGCGCCCGATTTTGAAATTGATTAGTGTTTTAGACTAGTTAGATTTTATGTGATTTTATGGTAGGTTCAATTGAAGTTCGATTTGGAATGTTTAAATCAGATTAAATAACGTCTTAATAATGAACCTAGCTTAATTACGAAATTGCCATTGAAGCCCACTACCTAAGGCAACCTTGGAACTTCATCTCAAAACATTTGTTCTCATCATCTTGTGAGACCCAACGTGGGAGAGAATTAGGGAGAGGGGAAAAACTTGATTTCAACAAGAATTAACTTGGAAACTTAGAAGAAATTGGAGGATAACAACAAATTGAGCTAGCACACTTTGATTTCAAGGTTTGAGGTAGGAGATTCTTCTCTTAATTGTGAGTCTAGACCACTTCTTGCATGGTCCATGGTTAGATTAGTGTTTAAAGCTAGATTTGGGTTTAACATGTTGAATTGAAGTCCATATCATGCATGCATGAACATGTTCTTAGAATTTGAAGTTGTTTTGTATCAAATCTTCACATGCATGGTCATATTTTTGCTAAGGTCCTTGAATTCATCAAAATTCTAAGTTTAATTTTGCTTTGGATCATGTTTTGGAGCTTTGAAATTCAATTGGACTCATGCATGTTTGTTTAAACTTTGTTTTTGGTGATTTATTGAATTTGTGACCAAATTGACTCACTCTTGGCCCTTGACCTTACAAATTGAGCTTTGAAACTTTATATATTATGAGTTTAAAGTGTTTTTCCAGAAATTGTGCCCAAGAGGTCGAGTTTTGAGCTATAGAATGCTTGGTTCGAACTTGGAAGGCGAATCTGGAAATTCCAGAATTTGGCTTCCTCGCTCGAGCGACCAATGTTTGTTCAGGGATCCGCTCGAGCGAACAGATGGTGGCTCGAGCGTAAATTTCAAGCTCTCAGAATCTTGGTGCACGTAGACGCACGCTCGAGCGAAGAGACCTACGCTCGAGCGAGGAGCTGTGTCTCACGCTCGAGCGAGCGTCGAGCGAGCATCGAGCGGAAAAAATCAGCAACCAGTACTTTTTCATCTTTGCAGATCGCTCGAGCGAAGGAGTCCTCGCTTGAGCGAACCCTTTGATTTTGCAAGCTCGCTCGAGCGAGACCCCTGTTTTCAGCAACTTGTGAAAAATGTTTTCTAAGGCATTTTTGTATCCTCATTCCATCCTAGGCATTCCTAGGCCATGTTTAAGGCTCCATAAAAAGGATAAGAGGTTAGGTACACACTTAGGATCATTGATGTGAGTTTTGTACAATTGGATTGCGTGTTTCAAGTGTGTATCCGTGATGTGTTATGTAGGTCGTGTGCCGCATTCTGTTTGACCGTTTGGCTCCGTCTATCTGTTTCAACGCCCACTGTGAGTAATAACTTAGTAAAGATATGTTCAACTGTACTTATTTTCTGTGTGACAAAATGAGATCTGTTTTCTGAAATGATATGTTATGTACAATGAATGATTGTCCAATTTCTGACATGTATTCGTGACATCGTTAGTACCATGTGAGATTTACAGCCGTGACCCGGTAGCGGAGGTTCCTTCGTGGAACTAGGTTATTGGTAACCTTACGCTTATGCGTCCTGTTTGTGCACTGTTGCCCGTATCGGAGGCCCGCCATGGGGGCTTAGCTGTCTTGTTACCCAGATCCGAAGGTTCCTTCACGGGAACTATGGAGGTTATTCATAACCTTACGCATTGCGCGTCCTGTTCAGTTATGCTAATGGATGTATCACGTAAATGTAACCATGACTTAAGATTTCTGTCTATATATGATCTGATCAAGTATGAATTTGATAAAGCTGAATTATGATTTCGATCTGATCAAGCATGATCTTGATACAATATGAATTGATTTCTGAAATCTGTATGGACTCATTCATTGAAACCCCTTTACTCTGTTTATTATTCACTGGGCTTTCGCTCACAGTTTACTATATATATGTAGGTGAGGCGGCACAGGACCCAAGCCAGAGTTGATGGCCTTCTGTTTTGTTTTGGTCAGCCATCCATTGCGCCTCCCGAGGAGGTTCCGCTTGAAGCCTAACGCCTTGGCTATTTTTGGACTTTCATGCTAGTCTGTTGTGTCAGTTTTGTAACGACAGATCTTGGGATTACATTTTGTAAATACTTTGTACATATTTGGTGTATCTGACTAGCGTGTTTATGTATATAAATAAAGTTTTGAATTTCCTGTCCCATGTACGTCATCACAGCTCATTGGACCTTGTTATTTTGTATATTTGCTTCCGCAGCCCCTTACTATTTGTTAATCTGTTCATAGGCCGTAGGTAATCCTCAGATTACTGGCCGGTTACGGTGCCAAACCTATGGGGGCGGGTTTGGGTCGTGACAGTTGCACCTGCAAAAAAAAACCAAAAAAAAAAAATCATTTACAAAATATAATTAATTTCAAGCTTACAGAAAATGTAAAACATTTTATATTTATTTCAATAAATAAATAAATAAGATTGTAACATATACATGAATCGAGCGCCACACAATGTATCTTCCCACAGCTTCTCCAACTGTTCTTAGACATCGGGATGTTGTTTCCAAAACAGCGTTCGGCTTGTTCGCTTTTAAAACAAAAACTTTGCAAAATCCAGGGCCAATTGGAACTCCATCAATTTCACACAACGGATCAACACTAATAAGAAGTCCCTCCGCCAATTGGACTCTTGGTATTACAGAACTCTCCAAAGAAACTTTGATTACATCCTACAATGATGATAATACTATTAAAAATAGGCAATGATTGTACACAATGAGCTATAATCTATAACAATAATCGAATAAACACAAAAAGAGTTTGTAAAGAAGAAGTTTTGATCGAGTTCCGTCTTCTCCTACAAGTCATGTGTGCCAAGTATGTTGCGCGTGTCAAGTTTCGTTGACATCCGAACCCGTTTGAGCATTTTAGTACACCAACCGGTTTAGAGTTATTAAGTAACAAGTTTTCATTAACGGAAATTAGGCTTTAGATTCAAAACCAGGAATCGATTTCGAGTTCCGTCTTATCCTACAAGTCATGTGTGCCTAGTATGTTGTGCGTGTCAAGTTTCGTTCACATCCGAACCCGTTTGAGCATTTTAGTGTGTCAACCGGTTTGAAAAAGAATTATTAAGTAACAAGTTTTCATAAACGGAAATTAGGCTCTAGATTGAAAACTGGGAATCGGTTTTGAGTTCCATCTTATCCTACAAGTCATGTGTGCCTAGTATGTTGTGCGTGTCAAGTTTCGTTAACATCCGAACCGGTTTGAGCATTTTAGTGTGTCAACCGGTTTGAAAAAGAGTTATTAAGTAACTAGTTTTCTTTAACGGAAATTAGGCTCTAGATTGAAAACCGGGAATCGGTTTCGAGTTCTGTCTTATCTTGCAAGTCATGTGTGCCTAGTATGTTGTGCGTGTCAAGTTTCGTTGACATCCGAACCCGTTTGAGCATTTTAGTGTGTCAACCGATTTGAAAAAGAATTATTAAGTAATAAGTTTTCATGAACGGAAATTAGGCTCTAGATTGAAAACCGGGAATTGGTTTCGAGTTCCGTCTTATCCTACAAGTCATGTGTGCCTAGTATGTTGTGCGTGTCAAGTTTCGTTGATATCCGAACCCGTTTGAGCATTTTAGTGTGTCAACCGGTTTGAAAAAGAATTATTAAGTAACAAGTTTTCATAAACGGAAATTAGGCTCTAGATTGAAAACCGGTAATCGGTTTTGAGTTCCATCTTATCCTACAAGTCATGTGTGCCTAGTATGTTGTGCGTGTCAAGTTTCGTTGACATCCGAATCTGTTTGAGCATTTTAGTGTGTCAACCGGTTTGAAAAAGAGTTATTAAGTAACAAGTTTTCATTAACAGAAATTAGGCTCTAGATTGAAAACCGGGAATCGGTTTCGAGTTCCGTCTTATCCTGCAAGTCATGTGTGCCTAGTATGTTGTGCGTGTCAAGTTTCGTTCACATCTGAACCCGTTTGAGCATTTTAGTGTGTTAACCGGTTTGAAAAAGAGTCATTAAGTAATAAGTTTTCATTAACGGAAATTAGGCTCTAGATTGGAAACCGGGAATCGGTTTCGAGTTCCGTCTTATCCTGCAAGTCATGTGTGTCAAGTTTCGTTCACATCCAAACCCGTTTGAGCATTTTAGTGTGTTAACCGGTTTGAAAAAGAGTTATTAAGTAACAAGTTTTCATTAACGGAAATTAGGCTCTAGATTGAAAACCGGGAATCGGTTTCGAGTTCCGTCTTATCCTACAAGTCATGTGTGCCTAGTATGTTGTGTGTGTCAAGTTTCGTTCACATCCGAACCCGTTTGAGCATTTTAGTGTGTCAACCGATTTGAAAAAGAGTCATTAAGTAATAAGTTTTCATTAACGGAAATTAGGCTCTAGATTCAAAACCGGGAATCGGTTTCGAGTCCCGTCTTCTCCTACAAGTCATGTGTGCCTAGTATGTTGTGCGTGTCAAGTTACGTTGACATCCGAACCCGTTTGAGCATTTTAGTGTGTCATCCGGTTTGAAAAAGAGTTATTAAGTAATAAGTTTTCATTAACGGAAATTAGGCTCTAGATTCAAAGCCGAGAATGGTTTTGAGTTTCATCTTATCCTACAAGTCATGTGTGCCTAGTATGTTGTGCGTGTCAAGTTTCGTTCACATCCGAACCCGTTTGAGCATTTTAGTGTGTCAACCGGTTTGAAAAAGAGTTATTAAGTAACAAGTTTTCATTAACGGAAATTAGGCTCTAGATTGAAAACCGAGAATCGGTTTCGAGTTCCGTCTTATCCTATAAGTCATGTGTGCCTAGTATGTTGTGCGTGTCAAGTTTCGTTGACATCCGAACCCGTTTAAGCATTTTAGTGTGTCAACCGGTTTGAAAAAGAATTATTAAGTAATAAGTTTTCATGAACGGAAATTAGGCTCTAGATTGAAAACCGGGAATCGGTTTCGAGTTCCGTCTTATCCTACAAGTCATGTGTGCCTAGTATGTTGTGCGTGTCAAGTTTCGTTCACATCCGAACCCGTTTGAGCATTTTAGTGTGTCAACCAGTTTGGAAAAAAGTTACAAAACGACAAATTTTGACAAACGACAAGTTTTCAAATTGTTTGAAAGTTTACCTCATCATTTGGTGGTGGTGTATATGGGTTCTCATCGGCGTCATAATCCGTAGGTTCACCGTGTCCACTCAATGCATCCGGTACCTATGATATTCATGGTATTCTTTGTTAATCGTATTTATATTCAATGATACAATTGTGCTATAATTAGATATTTATAAAACATTTATTTATACCGAACCTGTTTGTTGTGATTTGTACTCCCTTCGTGGGACACAATAGCCAACATTGCAGCTTTCATTTCTTGTATCTGTGTCGAAAGCTCTGTTCGCATCTCCTCCCTCAATTCCTCTCTAATCTCATCTCTCAGCTCTTGTCTCAACTCCGTACGAACCTGCTTTGTGATCTCGGCAACAATCGATGACTAAGATCCTAACTGTGATGACTTAGATTTATCTCCATACACCATGCTCCAAGGCACATCCTTGCCGTAAGTACGACAATATCCATGCCCATCTTCACCGACCACGTCGTGGAAAACACTGTCTCGAGCATCTTCGGTAGTGCGGTAATCTTCAGGTAACATGGACAATTGGCGCTCAAACTCATCCTATAAATTAAAATGACAAGTACATATAATTAAGTAGTTCAAACAAAATCAAATATAAATACAAATTTAAGGATTTGAAAATACCATGGTTTGCCTAACATCAGGGTCAGTTTGATTGCGTGTATATTTCCAAACACTCATTTTATCCGTGGGCAACCCTTCAGCAACCATCTGAAAATTCAAAAATTAATTATTATCGCAGTAATTTACATTCATATTGATATTTATCTAAATAATATATACCTTCCTTCGAATCTGAGTGAATGAAGTACGTCCTGTCGTATGATTAATATAATGAAAGGAACGACTTCCAGCATTGTGGACTGCAATGTCCTATAAAGTTTGCATAAATGTAAGTCGCAAGTATACAAAGTTAATAATTTTTCTAAAGATACGTGCTTTGTAATTAACTTATTTTATATACCTCTACTTTCTTAGTTTTCCAATAATCAACAAGATCATACCACTATTCTGGAACAATTTGCGGAGGCACCATGTCTTTGATATTAGTATGATCCTTGTTAGGCTTAAAATACTTATTCTTGATCTTGCTTTTGTGATCCTTCCACAACTCATTGCACTTTTTCAAGCAACGTAGTTTGTACCCCTCTGGACAAATTTGTAAATTATCCTACAGTACAATTTAAATCATTAGTTCAATTAATAATATAATTGAACATTTAGTAAATATGCTTTTACCTTAACATCCGCCCATATTGACTCAAGAACATCAATAGGCACTTCGGTCCAATCAACGTACGTAAGAGAAACAATGTTCCCATTACGTACCATGAACCCAAGTTGGCTAGTTAACTTAGACTCATTATCTCCCGTAGGATTGAAGTCGGCGTCGAAATCAATGGCCAACTTCTTGCCCGTACCCCAATCTTTAATGCCTTTCGCAAATCTCGACCTCAGGGGGAAGATAAAGAACCTATAGGGCATGTGAGGAGTAATGGGAAAAAAAAACACATATTACAAAATTGATAATAAATAACTTGTAGTTAAATTAATGTAATTAGATACATAGCCATTTGTCATACCTGAGTTGGCTTGTGAATCAGTCGCTGGATTTGGAACAGATTATAAGAATAAACAAATTATATCAGAATATAATAAACAACATATAAATTAAAGAATCTCAATTTGGTTCCGGTTTTAATAATTTAAAAAAAACAAACTAAACCAAAACTGTCCAAAACATCATAAAAATGGCTTGCAATTATCTCCCACACCTAATCCAAACTCTAATAACCT